>JAGXEW010000369.1:0-92500 GCA_030684275.1 Acipenser oxyrinchus oxyrinchus
ATCTTTCTCTGTATAGGCAAATGGGGATGCCGATTCTGTCAAAAGCATCTTGACATCGCCTGAAAACCGTATTCTCGTGAAACGCATGTTAATAAAGTGTGCTGACATCTCCAATCCCTGTAGACCACTAGAGCTGTGTATTGAGTGGGCAGGGCGCATTTCAGAAGAATACTTTGCACAGGTAAGCAAGCCATCATTTAAAGGGATTATAAACAAGGGAAGTAAAGGTTTTAATGCAGAATGCTATGAATCGCATTTGAATATATAGCTTTAATGATGATTGGTGCTAACTCTAGATTTTGTATCGATAGATGTGTTGGTGTATCTTGCTGATTGTTTATTGCTTGGAACATTTAGTTCAGCCTCCCAGTGAGAAATGGCTAAGCCAAACCTACTGTAATACAAGTGGACAGTTCGGAGGACCTTCAGAGAAGGAGTAGAGCTGGGTTTGGTTGGAAGATATGTAGCTCTATAGTTGCAAAGGTTTGGTAGATCTCCCATCACGTGTTAGGATGTTTTTCAGGGTTACATTTAGAATAATAATAATAATAATAATAATAATAATAATAATATTTGTCATGTCATTTTCACTGTGCAGACTGATGAAGAAAAAAGGCTGGGCCTCCCTGTGGTAATGCCTGTTTTTGACAGAAACACATGCAGCATCCCCAAATCACAGATATCCTTCATTGATTACTTCATAACAGATATGTTTGATGCTTGGGACGGTAAGTACAATATGTTTTTATTTTTATATTTCATATACTCTGTAATTACGAATTACCAATCCTATTCAGAAACAACAATTGAGGCTCATTTGAGTGTGCCAAATGTTGTTGTTTTTTTTTTCCTGTTCGAAAGCACACTTAAGTGATACTAACATTCAAGAGTTGTTTCTGAATATGGATATGGCTTTTCATCTGTTAACAAGTCTAAAATGCTCCTTTTCAATATGCTACTCTCACATTTTTGGTTTTGTGCTAATCAGGAGGAATTGGAGGAAATGATTTATTTTCAGTAAGATGGGCAGTAAGCAAGGCATGACAGATGATGGCGAGTAGACTATATATGCATCTATAAATGTGTAGCAAAGATTGTATCTCTGTGCACAATAGTGTGCTTCATATTCATTTCTATGAATAGAAGTCGTTCTACAGTACTGTAGTTTTCCAATATAGATCACAGAGAGTCACAGCTTAATGGTCAGGCAAGCCATCAGGACTGTATACGCTACCAAAGAAAAACAACTGACTGTATAAATGCATCAGCGGAGACAGAAAAACTACAATGCGATTGAGACTAAAAGCAACAACACAGTGGAGCTTCACTGGAATGTTCTCTTTTTGTAATATGCTCTTGGCTAAAATGCGGACGTTTCTTGCCTGCTGATACTAGCCCCCTTTCAGTGCTGAGAGCTTTATGACCATGTGACTAAGTAAATAATGCACTGCTGTTCTGCAGTATACCAGATGTGTGTTGCCCTTAATAAAATGTTTTGGTTACAGAAGCATCCTTTTACTACACTCCACTGTTCATTCCCTACACTATATGATGATCCTTGTTAATTGTCAGTTTTCACTCTCTAATGAAAATATGAAAGAGAAAACACATAATGCTTAAGTTTAGTTAATTACTGCAATTTAAAAACTTAACAATGCAATATGATATGTGTAGATACTTTAGTTTTTATACCACACACAAGGAGCACAATTAAAGCTCTTTTAAAAATGTCTGCTCTAGTGCACTGATAGTGTAAAGATTATACTGCCCACATTGTCAAACAGGTAACACAGCAATAATGATCCATGATGTAGGACAGAACAGAAAAGCCAGAGCACTTTTTTGTGTGTTTTTTTTAAAAATTTTATTTAAAAATCTGTCTTCCTGCATTGATTTAGAGGACAGATCTCAAACCACAGTGCACTAGAGCAGCCATTTTGAAAAGAGCTTTGAAACAGACTTTAAAGTTGTAACTGTAAAAAGTTGCCAGGATGTTAATTAAAATAAACATTACAGGTACATTATTTAAACAGTTGTAGCAACACGTGGGGACATATAACGCTATATTTTTTGGAACCTGCTATCAAAGTTTTTTTTTTTTTTAATAATAATAAATAGTTTTAAGTTCACATTTCAGTTTTGAATACATCACTGTTCGGCATCAGCTCTTGTTAGAAAATATCTTTGTTTTGTCGTTTAGAATTTGCAGACCTGCCCAACCTAATGCAACACCTGGATAACAACTTCAAGTACTGGAAAGAACTGGATGAAAAGAAGCTGCGGAGTCTTCGACCTCCACCTGAATAACGAACCAGGCCCCTCCGACTACACGTTCATTAACATGATGGGTGGCCACCAGAGACCTCCCTTGTTCATGAAGATACAGACTGTTTCTGTTATGGCAATATCACAGTGAGACCAGACCAGGTGTACCTTAAAACTATAGACTTATCATTAACTACATACAAAAACGTTTTAAAAAACAAAACAAAAACAAAAGCAGCAATTGCAACTGGTTCCTGCGGCCTGTGACAATCCTAAAGATTTTATGGTTCAGGTGACATGGGATTCCTACTGTGTAAACCTGACGCAGTATCGCCGGGCAAGCACGCCAGGTGGAAAAACAAACAGACAGAAACAAGTGTTGTCCTGAAACAGGTTTCAAGACAGTAATGATGAAGGAATGGAGGAAATTGTTGTTTATGGGACTGCTGTGGCCTGATACAAAGCTAAGACGACACAGTTTGAAGAAATTACACTGAAAGAAGCCATGAGTACTGTGTACATACTGTACGTGTTAAGTTCACATAATTAGGTTTGCACTTTTTAAAGGTGCAAACGCTTCTAAACTTTTGTGCTACACTCCATCTTCATTTTAAACTTCTCTGTTCTCACTGTTTCTCATAAACAAGTCTACTGAACCACATCTCCCAAGTCCCAAAGGAGCAGTTGGGTGGAGTCTGCGAAGATGGGCAATTGTATAAAAGAAGCAGCTTTTTAAGCGTTCCAAACTTGATCATTAGCATTTATGATTTAGACTTTTATTGATTTTATTTATTTTGTTAGATGCTCAATATTTTCTATAAATTTATAAAAACTAAAGAAGAAAAAAAGCCAAAGCTGACTTTTAAAAGCATTACAGTTTTACATGAGTCATATCCATACATACACATTTTATTGATGTATAGACCTTTTATTTTCATAATGCAAATACTAAATGACACCTTTCTATTGCACTGTAAGAATAGATGTGTATGTTTTAATATTTTGTCCATTACTTGGGATGATGTCATTAGGAATAAGCTGTTTCCTCCTAAGGGAATGGAAAATGTATGCATACACACTGAAGCTGTGATTATCCCAGCCATGCACCTTTCAGGTAACATTGTAACCTTCCCAGGTCTCAATAACAGGAGAACTAACTGTAAAACATCCTTGGAATTCAAAGATTTTTCTCCCCAGATATTTTGTATCAGATATCCTACTGAAAGACTGCCTTATTTTATACAATATTTATACAATACACCTGCAGTGTAAATTAAAATATTTGGATTTTTTTTTTCAACCATTTAGAGAAAAAAAATACTATTTAATGAATCTCAAAATTTTTATAGTCTATGTATTTTCCACTAAAGAGAAGGGGAAAAAGTGAACACAAGATGTTTGTAAAGATGTTTCACGAAAACACTGGAAGGGCATTTAAGATACACAAGTTAAAATAAACATATGTATATTTTCAGGTGTTTCAGAATGAAAAGGAGTCTATTGGTACAATATAACAGCCTTGACGTTTATTACCAATTTTGATTTTGACGATTATTCATATTTTAATTTATCTTATAATTAATAAGAATTCTTATATTTCCAAGTTTAAGTATGTGTAATAGTTTTTTTTTATTTATTTATTTATTTATTTTAATTTACTGGCACCCCAGCACCTTATCACTTATTTCAAACTAACTGAAAAAAACAGCTACTGTTAATGTCAAATTGAAAAACGTGTGCTGTTAACACTGGTGTCATCTTCACTCCACAGTGTGGGCCCATTCAATGGTATTTTGGGTTTTTACAGAAATCCACATTTTGTTGACACCTGAGCATAAAATGAATGAATATGCCAACTTTGGAATATACATACCTGACTGTAAGCTTGTCAGTACACTTCACAAAAGGTCGCTTCAGCAGTAAAATGACAAACAATACACCTGTATTTTAAAGAAAAAACAACATAACATGGTTCTGGTTTTGAGTTGAATCATCAGATACTCAGTTTAGTAATGGATTGAGGTTCTGTCACTTAGATTTTCCCTAAACGCTTTCAATGCTGTCCTGTGGACACTTTAAATAACTCCTAAACAATCCAGACGTGTTACACTGGCCCAGTCTTGGGTATGCTTCCATATGTCTTTTTTTCATGTTACTTCATGCAGAAAGAGTTAAAGATACAAAAAGAAAACCGACAGATTCCTGGATTTACTATATTACTAGAACAATGACGCCGGTACAGAAGGCAGCGTATGAAGACACCAAGCACTGCAAACTGGAATTGGTAAAGTCAAAGGCTTTGCATTGTCACCATTCTCACCATAAGCAAAACATCTATGAAGAGGATTTGAAAACGATGCAGAAATGAACAGCAGGTACAGGTTAATAAGAGGTGATCTACAGCAGTGACGCATCAGCAGTCACAACCTAGTTTTAATGGTAATGCAATGCTTCCTGTTCCAATGGGAAATGGTAGCAGAAACACAATAATGAGCTACTGGCAGAATAGTACCACACGGTAATGGAATTAACCAATACATACTGGTAAGCCCTCACAATGCTGGTACCACTGTCAGGACCCTGTGCTACACGTGTTCCAACTCCATTTGTTGCCATGGTCTGTGGTACTGTAGTTTGTTCAGCTAATAGATTGCAAAGGTTTCTTCAAGGAAACTGACTGGTACTTTAATTAAGTTATGGTTTGGTAAGGGAGAATTTAGTCCTTTGCAGACTCCAATTGTTTGGGTAGGAATTGGATTTTAAGTGATCTTTGAAAATATTTATATATGGCTATGGCTAAAAGTTTAGCATCACCTAGACTTAGGATTGAGACAATAAAAAATAAACTACAAATGAATATAATTTAGATCTTTTATTTAATATCATGTAATCAAAGAAACTATAAAAGGATATCTCAGACGTCCACTGGAAGTCATAATAGTAGTACAGTATTTCATGTTAGATTTTGAAATGTCACATTTTTCATTAAGTATATGGAAAACTACAAAGCGGTATGTAATTCAATATGTTAACAGAACATTATTAGCAGGTTTCATTCGACTTTATAAAGCAAAATTAATTCATTATATAGGGTAATAGAAACATTTTGGCCATAGCTGATCTTCATTTGGATAAATAATATTTACTGGCAGGCATCCCGCTTTGGGGGGGGAACATAAAATTTGAGGTTACAGGGAAAACCCCAATGTAAGTTTAACATGTTAAATCTGAATTGCCAGTTGTCTCCCATACTTACTATGGACTATACATTTGCCACACTTCTCTGAGTTTTACCTTGCTTTACCTCGACTCACTAAAAAGTTTAAATCAAATCCCATAATACTATTAGCAGCTTTGTATACATTTAAAAAAAAAAAAACCCATACTTTTAGTGAAATGCACCTGAACATCAATTGGGTCTATTAGATTTCATTAGAAACTTTAGAAGACTGGTTGCAAAGTATTTTAAGTCTTATGTAGGATTGTGGGAATTACTACCCAAGCTACTGTACTGTGTGCCAACACCTCCCAGCTCAAACAGACTGGGAAGAATTATTAATCACTTCTCTCTAACATTTTTAAGCTGCAAAAATATATATAAGTATGATGCCACTGCAATGCATTTCATCGAGGGTGTTATACACTTCAGGTAAAGTATTACAAATACAGTACACAGATTGTTATGTTTATTGTGTTAAAAAGGTATGCCAATGGTAAAGTACCTGCATACAGCAGAGTGGCCTCTTCCTAGTGAAAGCAGTGGGGTTAGTGAGTAACCCTGAAAGAGTGCTTGCTTTTCAGCCCTGTCTTAGTCAGTTTCACACCACAATCATCTTCTTGTGATCGGATATTCTGTTTTGAAATGCATGGAAACGGCAATTAATGCGGCAAAGAAAACAATACAATCACTGATTCGGTTTTTTATCTTTCATTCTGATGAGATGTCAGCCCCTTGTATACTGCACTACATTGACACTGCCTCATTCTGGGTAATTTCATTGTTCTGGAGTATATTTCATGCAAATTATTGAGAGAGGCTTGACCATTGCAAGACTCATTTCATTTGTTTTATTATTATTACTACGGCTAGTGCTTTAGCTGTTACTATTTCATGCAAGTATTGCTTTGTATTACCAGCTTTCATCTTGCATGTACTCAGATTCTATTGCTATCCTCTTACCATAAGTTTGAAATAAATGCCCCCCTCCCTTTATCTAGACTGAGAATAATTGTAACCCATGCTCCTAGCTCATACTGTCCCATTGAATCACTGAATAATCAGTGTTGGTCTTCTTTGTACTGTACCTTCTCAAGTGTAATGATTTTTTTTGTAGTGAGGTGAATTGGACACATAACCACATCTGTAACTTAAACGAGAAGGGTGTTAACATGGCAAATCACATCAAAGTGTCTTTGCAAATGGTAATGCACATAGAGCTATTTAGAAAAATCATACACAAGGCAGTGTGCTGTGCATTCAGCTCACACACATAACAAAGTGGTTGGAAATAACAACTGACAGCTGCCCTAAGCAAGGATTAAAGAAACAAAAAGATGACCAGCTAATATAGACCCAAGTCACACAATGGTACCATGTCCACAAATGGCATTTTGTGCTTTGCAGTTAACACTTTTTACTGTTATGGGGTAGCCTTGAAAATGACAGTAGGTAAGCACCCCACCCCCAGCTTTGAATACTATGTTACCAGGCTGTATAATTAATGTGAAGCAGATAGGCACAGAAACAGATGAATCTATGGAATGTCTTCTCATAGACCTGCTCCTGGAATGTCTTCTCATAGACTGTCTCAGGTCAGCGGCTGCCTGAAGAGCGATCCAGCTCTCTTTTTTGGGACCTGTGTGGTCTTTGTGTGCGGCTGCCAGAGTGGAGGGTGTTTTACTGGCAAAGCTGTCGAAAGACAGTTCCCTTTGTAAATAACTGTGATCCAAGCCCGAGAACGTGTTGTGTCTGCCACCATATAAAAAGGCCTCCCTCTGTTATGTACATGAAGAAGCCTCAACTGTAGGGAGGAATCACAGTGTTATCATTGGACGGCTAGGAGCATAATCTCAGACCTTTGACCTTAAAAGATTTTCTTGTCTGTATATATACACAAAGTAGTGCAGAAATATTCCACTCAAAGACATGAAATTCCACAGGAGTTTGTTTGGCACTTGGAAGAATTACATTCCTTTTTTCCCCTTGTATGTCAATGGTTTATATTTGTGCAACACACGGTACCTTTCTGTCAGCTAGGAACATTTTGTTCAGCAAACAGTGATGGCCAGCCTCTGTTTATTTTTTTGGTTTGATCATCTAAAGTCTTCCTTCAATATTTGCCATCTGCTGTGTAATTAGTCCACACCTAGCTAGATTGTTTAAATGTTAACATTTCATGATAGGAAAATGAAATGTATTTGAAGTTGTTTTTACTGCAGAACGGTAATCAGTGACAGCATGGTTTCTTGGTTGGAATGGGAGACTTTCATATTTGACCAGAAAGAAGCTTTTGATGTTTCATTCAAATGACATGCATAAACATCATGTTGCATTTCTGTCATCGACGTTTCCTGACTAGAAATGTCTGAACTCAACCCAAGCTTTATGAAGTCCTTTAAACAGAACTTAGTTTTATTAGGACGTAATAACAGATTTATATTTTGGATTAAAAAAAACTAAAAAATCTTTCATCTAACTATGCCAGCCCAACTTGATGACAGATTTCATGAGAATGTATATAAAGCTGAAACCACAGGGGAGGGTGGGGATGCAAAATGGTAATAGTAACCCTAAAACTGTTGAAATGTTAATATTCAGCCCTAGTTTAAATGAGCATTATCAATATGTTATTGTCCTTAAGCTTAGAGAAATATAGTTCTATTAAAAATGTGGTTTCTAAAACAGGAGAAAAATTTAATTAATACAAGTCCATGGCAACTGGTTCCATGTGACCATGTGCCTAACCAATGCCAATGGTTCTTTATTTGACCCCTCCAAAAAAGCCAAACATAAATCCAGGGTATAAATATACAAAAGACAGGTCTGCAGCACACTGGGGAAATGCCTGGTGAATGTGCTATGCCTGGTAGCATGGCAATGCTTAGTTACTGGTCACCTACTGTATATCCACCCTTCTCCTGCACTGCTTAAGACAAAACAAACACCCATGAAAAATGTCAAATTCTGCCCCCATAGAGATATAGCAAGGAAAATCAAAGTGAAGCGGTGTAGAAAGCAAACAATTGTCACCCTTTCTAAAACAGATCAGCTAAGGTCTCTGGAAGAGCAGTGAAAGAGTTTCTTTAATGTCCGAGGTTAATTACCACTGGCTTTGGCTGCGACACTTTTCCTCTTCCTTTCAACCACTCATGGCATGACAACTCTGTACTATCAGTTCCCCTGAAGCTTGCTCATCTATGGCTGTGCAGGGCCTCAAGACACACCCTGGTGCTGAAGAGAAAGGATTCCCCAGGTCTGATGAAAAACAATGAGCTCAAGCAAGGAAAGAACATGACTAATCACGGCTTTTCCATTTCTTCACGCCTTTCTTAGACTTCATAAACATGGCTGTAAAATGGGGTGCAATTTACACGATCACAATGTTAATTACACCAGGCTTTTTATTTTGCACAGCAAGGCCTTTTACAGAACTACTTTAGAAGAAAATACTTTGATTACATTTATCATGTTTGTTAATATACAGTGCACTACCCTCCAAAACCCTATATCCCAACATGTATTGCATTGAGCTAAATGGATCATTTCACATTGTTTCTAGAATTCTCAGTGGTTATATCTATGAATGTATGTATGCATGTATGACTATAATTATTTCTAGTCATAACAAGCAGCAGACACTTGGGTAATAGACATCATATCAGGGCCCCAGTTATCACCTTAGTGTGACATTCCACAAAAAGCTGGGAATTAACTTCACTACAGCCATACATGAATGAAGTAATTTGATAACTGGATAATGATTTGTTTAGTACACTGCATCTAAAAGGATAGATTACCAATGCTGTCAGTTCATCTTTCATCTCTCAGATTTACTACTACTTAATTGTCCTGCGCTTGAGCCAGCTGGCTGCAAATGTGTCAACCTGTTCCCCCATTAACAAAGAACAGAGCTCAGGGATGTGCTGCACATCTCACTACAGCAGGACATATATATATATATATATATATATATATATATATATATATATATATATATATATATATATATATATATATATATATATATATATATATAGTACTGTGCAAAAGTTTTAGGCAGGTGTGAAAAAATGCTGTAAAGTAAGAATGCTTTCAAAAATAGACATGTTAATAGATTATATTTATCAATTAACTAAATGCAAAGTGAGTGAACAGAAGAAAAATCTAAATCAAATCCATATTTGGTGTGACCACCCTTTGCCTTCAAAACAGCATCAAGCATCAATTCTTCTAGGTACACTTGCACACAGTTTTTGAAGGAACTCGGCAGGTAGGTTGGCCCAAACATCTTGGAGAACTAACCACAGTTCTTCTGTGGATTTAGGCAGCCTCAGTTGCTTCTCTCTCTTCATGTAATCCCAGACAGACTCGATGATGTTGAGATCAGGGCTCTGTGGGGCCATACCATCACTTCCAGGACTCCTTGTTCTTCTTTACGCTGAAGATAGTTCTTAATGACTTTCGCTGTATGTTTGGGGTCGTTGTCATGCTGCAGAATAAATTTGGGGCCAATCAGATGCCTCCCTGATGGTATTGCATGATGGATAAGTATCTGCCTGTACTTCTCAGCATTGAGGAGACCATTAATTCTGACCAAATCCCCAACTCCATTTGCAGAAATGCTGCCCCAAACTTGCAAGGAACCTCCACCATGCTTCACTGTTGCCTGCAGACACTCATTCGTGTACCGCTCTCCAGCCCTTTGGCTTAACAAACTGCCTTCTGCTACAGCCAAATATTTCAAATTTTGACTCATCAGTCCAGAGCACCTGCTGCCATTTTTCTGCACACCAGTTCCTGTGTTTTCGTGCATAGTTGAGTCGCTTGGCCTTGTTTCCATGTCGGAGGTATGGCTTTTTGGCCGCAAGTCTTCCATGAAGGCCACTTCTGACCAGACTTCTCCGGACAGTAGATGGGTGTACCAGGGTCCCACTGTTTTCTGCCAGTTCTGAGCTGATGGCACTGCTGGACATCTTCCGATTGCGAAGGGAAGTAAGCATGATGTGTCTTTCATCTGCTGCAGTAAGTTTCCTTGGCTGACCACTGCGTCTCACGGTCCTCAATGTTGCCCGCTCTTTGTGCTTCTTCAAAGAGCTTGGACAGCACATCTGGAAACCCCTGTCTGCCTTGAAATTTCTGCCTGGGAGAGACCTTGCTGATGCAGTATAACTACCTTGTGTCTTGTTGCTGTGCTCAGTCTTGCCATGGTGTATGACTTTTGACAGTAAACTGTCTTCAGCAACCTTGTTAGCTGAGTTTGGCTGTTCCTCACCCAGTTTTATTCCTCCTACACAGCTGTTTCTGTTTCAGTTAATGATTGTGTTTCAACCTACATATTGAATTGATGATCATTAGCACCTGTTTGGTATAATTGTTTAATCATACACCTGACTATATGCCTACAAAATCCCTGACTTTGTGCAAGTGTACCTAGAAGAATTGATGCTGTTTTGAAGGCAAAGGGTTGTCACACCAAATATGGATTTGATTTAGATTTTTTCTTCTGTTCACTCACTTTGCATTTAGTTAATTGATAAATATAATCTATTAACATGCCTATTTTGAAAGCATTCTTACTTTACAGCATTTTTTCACACCTGCCTAAAACTTTTGCACAGTACTGTATATCTATCTAAAGCATGTCCTACATCATGACCAGTCCTATTGAGTTCTTGTCACCTTAAACTTGCAGTGTCAGGGGTCCTGAAGTGGCTCACCTGGCAGAAGCACAGGGTAAGTCACACAGCACACGTTTGTGTCCTGGCTGTGTGAAGTCACCGGTCTTTGCTGGGGACTCCGAAGGGAGTGTCGCATTGGCTCTGGCGCTCTTGTGCGTTAGGGTGGCAAAGCTGGCAGAGATGGTTTCTCCTCATCGCGCCACACAGCGAACCCTGCTGACCAGGCGCCCAGTAAGCTCCAAGGCAGACACTGCAGGGCTAGCCTTTGTCCTCTCGGTAGTTCACTGACATCTGCTCTCGAGTTCCTGGGTGTAAAAAGAAGCTGGCTCGGTCATGGGATTGGAGGACGCCCACTGAACCTTCAATGAGGAGAAATGTGACTGGGCATTCCAAATTGGGAGAAAATCGGGGGTAAAATAATAATGGGACACACAATTAAAAAAAAAAAAAAGATAAAATAAAAAATAAAAACAAAAAACTTCAGTGTCCCACAAACACACATAATATTACACTACAATAGAATTCAATGATCTGTTGACTGCTTCGTCACTCATTTTTCATTGTGTAGCCAGGCTTCTGTGAAGCCTCTGAGGAGACAAGCTTTTTGGACTGTTTGCATAACTTACAGGCAGTTTTTTTTGCTTTGGTTACACTTTTAAGATTACAGAAGTGTATAAGACTTCTATAGACGACTATAGGAGGTGGTGTTGTCGAAATGTGGTTATGAGACCTGTCTTGTAACACTTGACCTCTAAAAGAGGTAAAGAAAACACAGTGTGGATAAAAGAGGCGCTATGCAAATAGTGCAGACTACAAAAGAAACAAAAGTCTGCGTCACTGGAAGCTTAATTGCACTGCTAATCTGCAAGTGTGTGTAGGTGGAATAAAGTAGGTGGGCTGAAAACAGTATCTTAATTGACAGTTCTTTCGCTATGAAGAAAATAGGTCCTTAATCAGACTCCTCAGACACCATAATATCATTCTAGTGACCCCAGTGAGAAGAGAGGGGACTAGCACCTTCGGCTTAGAAAAAATAGTGGCGGGGTCACAGTATGTCTGTGACCCCTGACCTTTGTCCTCCAGAGGTCAGTAGCTCGCTGACATCCGCACTCAAGTTCTTGGGTGTAAAAGAGAAAGTTGTGTGGAGAATTGCCTTTAAAAGCAGTTGTACCCTAGTAATTTGTGTTCTAAAGTTCTGCACGTTGGTTAAAACAATCCTGTTTCCTTGTTACAAATAGGGTGACCCCTAGACCATGACATACTGATGTCTGTGACCCCAAAATTATTTTTCCATTGGGCACCCATTTAAATTGATATGAACCAAACAAAACCAGAATCTCTACTTATACACCCATTACTAGACAAAACAAAGACGATCCTTCACTTGCCTTATAAAGAGACTGAAGTCCGTTTTATCTGGTGTTTACACTGTCATTACCATGGCAGTCACAAACTATGACCATGAACGTCATTCAATAGGACATAAAAAAGACATTCCTCAAGAAACTCCTACAATGTGAATGTTCAGTTTGTGACGTAACAACCTTCTTAAATATGTATTCTCCAAAGCCTGCATTATCAGTATTATCAATATATGAATAGTAATTACAGGTATTTAAACAGTGCTAGAGTGTAACCGCCTGGCAGTTGGATATTTAGCCCCAGTTCCTCATTCACAGTGTAGTTGACAAAGTAGCAGATCTTTTTTTTGTTTGTTCAATAAATATATTGGTATCATTTAAAAAAGACAATCATTTCCTCTTTCAAGTAAAACTAAAATATTGAATAAGAAAGCTGAAATCTTTGCAAAAACACTAAATATTTTAATGAGCAAGCTGCAACACAGGTGCAGGGGTAACCCAAATGTTATCCATTGACAACCAATACAAAATTGTTCATGGCAAGTCTGTTGTCCCTTTTATCCACATATTCTATTATTTTCTATTCTATTTTGCTGGTGTAGGGCTTTGGAAACAATACCTCTTTCACAGTACCTTCAAACCGTTACTACCTTTTAAACAGTACAGTGGTCTTTTTAATCTATTTTACTGAGCATTTACTGTATTGTACAATTTGTACTGGCACGGAAACCCCAAAGAGACTGCTGCCAGTAGATTTTCTACATGTTCCAATCACTCTGTTACATTAAATGCCCCAGTAGCAGTCAGTAGTATTTATGCATAGCATTTAACAACTGAAACTACACAGTACTTATCAAAGTTTACAAAGCACTTTAAACACAATTACATATTGACAGAAATGTATTGCTAGGATATAATACAAATATTAGATACAAATATCAGAGACTGGTTTGTCTGTTTGTTTGTTTTGGCCAACGTGCGTTTGTTTTAACCTTTTTATCATTAAATGTGTGCACCAGTGCTTCACCTGTAGTACTTGCCTGTTGTGTCAATCTCTTCCTGGTATGACATCACCCACAAGCCATCCGGGTCACAGACAGGAACAAGGACATAAAAAACACATTTCTCAAGAACATCCTAGAAATGTGAATGCTCAGTTTGTGACATAACAACCTTCCTAAATATTTATTCTCCAAAGCCTGCATTTAACGGTATTATCAATATATGAACAGTAATATTACAGTGCTAGGGTGTAACCACCTGGCAGTTGGATATTTAGTTCCTCATTCACACTTTTAAACAGTACTGTGGGGTTTTTAATCTATTTTATTGAGCATTTAATGTGAAAGAAACAGTGCTGTTACTTACAGAACACTGCTGAAACCTGATCAGTGGTACTTGTCTTTTTTATTCCACCCCTGAACTATTTTTAAAAAGATTGACCCTGGTCATTTGTATTGACCCTAGTCATTTGTATTGACCCTAGTCATTTGTATTGATCCTAGTCATTTGTATTGATCCTAGTCATTTGTATTGATCCTAGTTATTTTGCTTTTAATGGGCTAGATTTGTGGTAACCCTACATCCATGTTACGGCTTGCACATCTTTTTTTTTTTTAATCTATTTTTGTAAAGAAAGCGATTATTTACTCTGAGGCAACAAGATGTTTAGTAATCACTTTATGTAGGGCAAACAATGCAATCAAAATGACAGTCTTTTCCAATTCTGTTAGCCGGATAGCAAACAAGGAACAGGGAAATAAGTAACTAACTTAGGTGGTTAGGGTGTCGTGGCACATTTATGATATCAGAAAACATAACCACTCCTTTATCGGGTTATTTCTTGATATATACCATTTCTGATCATTATTTTGCTAATTTAAGTACAATTATTGATATCAACAATGAAATTGCTGTTTGTTTGTTTGTTAGCAAAACTGTAATGGTTGATATCAATAATTGAAAACGCAATGTTTATTTTGCCACAATGCATTGATATAGCACAATAACTAACATACAGCCGAGACTGAATCATTTAAACACAATGGCTGATAAGGCAGCTGGCCACACTTTTGAAAAATCTTGTTGAAGTGGTTCCAAAATGTTGCAAAGTAAATAGTAGCCCGAGACTAAACTCAAAATGTGTTTTAATCCCGGATTCATAATTAGTGTTGCTCCCTAACTAATAATGGGCAGCATAAAAATGAAAAATCGCATTTAATGAAAACATATTACTTTAGGATTTTTACTTCTTCTAAGTGAGCTGATTCTTGTGCTGCCAGTGCATGCACAAAACACATTATTAATACTGTATAATCACCCATTAAAGTGAATAAAGTATTTCTCTTTCTTCAGCCCTGATGTCAAAGTACTGGCAGCAGTCTTTTTGGGGGCTTCTTACTGGCAGTACAATTTGTACTGGCAAGGAAACCCCAAAGAGACTGCTGCCAGTAGATTTTCTACATGTTCCAATCACTCTGTTACATTAAATGCCCCAGTAGAGTCAGTAGTATTTATGCATAGCATTTAACAACTGAAACTACACAGTACTTATCAAAGTTTACAAAGCACTTTAAACACAATTACATATTGACAGAAATGTTTTGCTAGGATATGAATGTATAACCTCAAAACCACTACAAAGTAGTGATGTGCGAACCGCTTCCTTTGAAACCAGGTACCCAGTTCCTGCTTTGGAACCGACGAACCAGATACAAATATCAGGGATCCCGTTCCAGCGAGTGCTATTATGTTTTTAATAAAATAAACTGATTATTAAATATCATTAATTTCTGTCAAAAATACATTTAAAAAGGGCTGCAATGTATTTATTACAGCCTTAACGGGGTTTTAAACTTTTTTATTATTATATTTATTTCCCTGGAGAATAATTTAGTCTCACTTTTATATGAAGGGATGAAAACTCAGACAGGTAATTCAAACTAGTCTCACTTTGACATGAAGGGATGATCGGATCTTCTTCAGATTTGCTTCGGTTAAAATTAATTTTCTTAACCTCGATGGGATCATTCGCAAGACAACCCCAAGCTGAACATGATAATATTTCGGCAGTTTAAAATGTAATTTAACCCCAAGCCGATGGGGTCGTATTTCGGTTTGGGATCCTAACATACACACTGACGTGTTTGCACATGTGGTTAAAGATTTTTTTTAAATTGTAAGCTTTGTGAAATTTGTAATTAACATCGGAATCGGAATTAAAACACCCGTTTTGGAACCGATTCCAAAAACCTCTTCAAATGCACATCACTGCTATAAAGGGTTTAAAACTCGCCTGCTTCCAGATCACGTGCTCATATATGAAAAGGGTCTAGTTGCCAACTGCTATTTAACCCCGGGAAATGTTTTTCACATGGCTATGTCCTATAATGAACAATAGGGGAGTTTATTTTTTTGTAAGACATTTTAAACCGAAGGGAAATATTAAAATGTTCCCTCTGTTTTTTGAAAAAGGAGTCACATTTTAAGATTAGGTATTGATATCTGACGGATGGCTTATATTTTATGTTTAGTTATATTTTATGCTTGATTGCCTTAGATGTTTGGTGAATGTAATCCATAACTTCATAAATATTAAGTTGTATTACTATAAAAATTAAAACTTTGTTATATAAAACTAAGAAGTTTACTTTAACAACTGAATATTACATTTAGATGGGTATTTGCTTGTGATTTATTTTATTCAAATTTATTTTTATTCAAATATATGTTTCAGCTAATGCTTCACCAGTGGACTATTCATACCAAAGACATGAGGATACAATAAGGAATTCCCACTTTGTAAATAGTATTGTTGAGCAATAGAATACAGTATTTGACAAATACACAAAGTGCTGTTAAAGGAAAGTTAGTAGGATGTATTTCCTCACTTAATGATACCACGTTTGCGTATTTTGTCTTAATCAAAACTCCAGTAATTATTTGCCAGTACTTTAACTCTGGGTGTGTCTGTACGTAATACTTCCTTGTTTGCAAATGAATTATTCGGGGTATATAAGATCACACATCAGCGGAAAAATCAGTTGGACGTGCCTGGAAAGAGGATTTAGTGAAGGCAGACATTAATTAACATAAAAAGAAAATATATATATATATTTAAAATTATCTTACCTATTAATTAAAAAAAAAGTTAAGAAACTACCTGCATTTTAGAAGCTATGGTAGAATGGAGAAGAATTGGGTGTGCAGCACCTTCTTGTCCAAATATGGTCTCTTGTGCATTTCTGAAGACAGCTTATTTGTTCACAATAGTTATTTTATTCATGGTCCTGCAGCTGCAATTTTGGAGGCAGCCCTGCAAGCCCACTGACATTGCAGAGAGATCAGTTCATCTGCTCAGTGGAAAGAATGAGGATTTCCTCAGTAACTGCTCCAGAATCATCAAAGGGGACGTGGAAGCCATTGAGCATGATACTCTTGAGCCAATTACTTATTGCAAATAAGAAAAAGCCTTTAACTGAGAATGACTATTTGGACATGACTGTGGATTGTTCTGCCTTTGTAAAAACAGAAGATTCCTTACCTTCCCACTCAGCCAGGAGGAAACAGACTTCCCAATCGCCTACTCCCTTGTGGTGCATGAGAAAATCGAGATGTTTGAAAGGCTTCTGAGGGCCATTTACAATCCCCAGAATGTATACTGTGTCCATGTAGACCTGAAGTCTCCAGAGAACTTCACCAAGGCTGTGAGAGCCATCGTGTCCTGCTTGCCAATGTCTTTGTGGCCAGTAAGCTGGAGAAAGTGGTCTATGCTTCTTGGTCACGGGTGCAGGCTGATCTGAACTGTATGAAGGACCTTCTTGCAACAGGTGTCCAATGGAGGTATCTTCTGAACACCTGTGGGACTGACTTTCCTATCAAGACCAACGCTGAGATAGTCCGATCCCTCAAAGTGCTGAACGGCAAGAACAGCTTAGAGTCTGAAACTACCCCAGAGTATAAGAAAATCCGTTGGATGTACCACTACGAGGTCACTGATTCCATAAGCAGGACTGGTACAAAGAAGAGCCCACCTCCTATCAGCTCCCCAATGTTCTCAGGCAGTGCTTACTTTGTTGTCTCCAGGGAGTTTGTAGAGTACCTGCTTGAAAACCCTGAAGCACAGAAGCTTATTCAATGGGAAAAGGATACATACATCCCTGATGAGCACCTCTGGGCCACTCTTCAAAGAATGTCTGAGTGTACCGGCTCCAACCCACCAAATGAAAAATTCCATGCCTCAGATATGAGCTCCATTGCCCGGCTAGTGAAATGGTCATTCTTGGAAGGAGATGTCAGTAAAGGGCTCTCTATTCACGCTGCACTGGGATTTATCAAAGACTCAGTTTGCATCTATGGCTCTGGGGATCTTCAGTGGATACTCGGACATCATCATCTCTTTGCCAATAAATTTGACCCTGAAGTGGATGACATTGCAATCCAATGTCTTGAAGAGCATCTCAGGCACAAGGCTATTTATGGAGCAAGGTTTATAGACACTGAGCTTGATGACCATAGGAAGATAACAACCACACAAGGACTCTCAAATTCATACTGGAAGATTATTTATTGCAATAAACATCTTTTTATATGTGTTGTAGTAATTCTTGAAAATGTAACCTTTTTAAATTGTATCACGTGGACTTTAAAGGAGGTATTTATTTGTTATTTTTATATATTGTTTATATAGTCTATACCAATATCTAATATTGGTAAAATCACTTGCTAAAACTTTTTTTGTGTGTGGTTTATTACCTTGACCAACTAGACTAGTGGCTAGAACGTTGTCATACCCTTTTATGTTTAAAGGAAAAGTTGTTGGCTCATATTAGGTATGTTATGTATTACTAGTATAGTTGACCTACCTACAGATGTCAGGACCGCCCAGTCCCTGACCACATTCCGCACCTCCTTAAGACTCACCTCTTCAGACAGCACCTGTAGAACTCCTCTGTTTCTCCCCTGGGACACTTTCACCCTGATAAAGTTCTTTCATTTTCCAGTGTTGTAACGATTGTGCACATTAAACAAAGCTTGTTTGTTTTAGCACTGTATGCAAAATCAAATACCAGTAAAACATAAAACAATTGAAGTACACACTTTTCAACTGTAAGACCTAGCCTATAAAAACAATAACATTGCTAAGAGAGTGTTACCTATTGTGAAGCTAAGGGGTGCTTTAGATAAGATTTCTCTATGGCTGTGTGACAGAGAGAGAAAGAATTCGAACTGTATATCTCCCTCCCGACCAAAAAGCGCTGGGTACGGTTGACCGTATGCTTCCTTAGATGGTCTGCCTTGACGGTAGGCGGAAACCGGAAGGTGAGCATATTAGGGGAGCGTAGTTGCATGTACCTGGAAGGATTTCATTGCAATCAGCTGCGGGCGGGCCCCTATTGGAAAAACCATGGCAACGGGTTGTTTGCAAGGAGGAGGTTCTGGGTACAAAGGGGAAGCAGCTACGTTAATGCGCCCTTGCGCTGATGACGGAATCCAGCGGGAGCGGAACTGAGCGAGGCGTTAAGTTGATTCTTTTACTGAGCCGCTCACTTACTTAACGCACCCATTGTCTCTGTTATTGTTTTGTTTTGACTCTGACAGAGGAGGAGTGAGAGTCGGGAGCTGCAGCCGCGGAGCCAGCACTAAAGACCCGGAGAAAGAGCACAGTTTCGTGCACGGAGGATTGTGGTCACAGGAGTGTTATTATTATTATTTGTTTCAGGACTGTAAACCTGCCGTGTTCCCCCCGATGCCATCGCTGGCAGAGGGGTGGTTTATTATTATTATTATTATTATTATTATTATTATTATTATTATTATTCGTGTTTTTCTAAAAATAAACACGGACTTTTGGGAGAACTCTGGTCTGGACTTTCACTTGTGTTTTACACCACTCACATCCTGTTCACAGGCTGACATCAATAGACAACACATTTAACTCCAAAGGCTCAATTCAATATACTTTTATTAAAACCAAAAGATTAAGCACCATAAAATAATAAGGGAAATTAAAATGACATTTGAAGCTGCTTCCTCTTTATTTAATGAATGTACATACCAAGTGTGACCATTTGTACTAAAAGCTAGAGGAGTCTATATATATATATATGCTTTTTCAGCACGTTGCAACTAGAAGTCTAAATATTTGTCTAAATTTATAACTTAATTTTCATAACTATATTCCTTTCTGTCCAAGCATTTGCAGGTGGGCAGTGGAATGCTTACCCAAATGCAATTTGGCTGTTACAGAACACACTCACAAGAGAATGGTTTTAAATAAAAGTTTATTAATGAAATCTTAGGGATAAAGAACACTAACAAACTAAAAACAGAAAAAGATGATTAGCCAAGAATTTGAAATCTCTTCTTAAAAAGGTAATGAAATCTTGCAATCCCTGCCCGACCCACTTGGCACTGATATTTCCATTGTTTCCACTGTCCCATTACTTACAGGGCATCTCAGCAGAGAAACCTCTGGAATAAATTATAAATACAGTCCTGTCTGTAAGTGTATCCTCATGAGCCTGGGCTCCTCTTCAAACAGAATCTTTCTACACACAAATCACATCTTCATTTCATTCAGCAGTATTGGAACCAGTATCTGTGAAATAAACAATAGTTAATAGTAGGGGTGCATCCAAAGATTTCTTTGGCCGATAGCTGATGGTTATCTACCCATATCGCCCAAAAACTGATTGGATACCGACAACAATAGATAGTGCAGTTTAGCTATTGTAAACTACTTGTACAAGCATAGAGTCTATATTTAAACTTTTATAATTATAAACGCTAAAAAATGAACAGATATTGTTTACTTGTATTTATGACAAAAATGAACAGGTATTGTTTACTTGTTGCATTTACTTCAGAAGATGAATACAAAGAATAACATAGTACTATATTTTGTGCTTGACAGCAATTGATATGTTTGTTTTACAAGTCACACAAAAATAACATTTTTTATTTGTAGTAGTAAAAACACTTCTGTAGAAAAAGAAAAAACATGTGACGTTAACTTTTAGACACTTGCTGCAAACACTGTGTATTATAACTTCTACCTACACTGTACAGTAGAAATGTAGCCTACGCAATGTCAACTACAAAAACTTTTGTTAAATTCCTATTTTAAGCATACACTGTAAATGCAGCACAACTTAAATTGTACACTTAATCATCCAAATATTAAAATTTCCAGTTACAAAATTCAGTCAAACTTGAATTTGTTACTTAACAAAAGACAGCACAATAATCAATTTCTGCTTCAAAATGCCAAATACACCCGCAACCAATGAAGATTAAGCAAGACAAACAAATTACAAAATGCTATTTTGAAGTACACTGTGTAATACTACTACGACTACTACAAATAATAATAATGTAACGACCCGGCAGCGTGCGCTAACTAAAAGTGCTTGATTTGCTGTTCGGATGTAGAAAGAGTGTTGAGCAGCAAGGGGCAGGCGAACACTCCTGAATCTTAAATATTCAAAGAAGAGAGCTCGAGCTGGCAACGGTAGAAGGGTTTGTTTGTTGAGACAAAGAGGAGCCAAAAGAGTTTGTTAAGGAAATAGTGTACCTAGAAAATCCAGTAGTACAATTAAAAGAGGGACATCATTAGCCAGTGACGAGGTGTGGGTCACAGCTGACAGTGACTAAATACCAGTAAATAATAAACTGTGAATTTGAGAACTGCAATCCCTGTCTCCATTACAATAACTTAAACCATGAATGTTACTTAGGATTCAACCTAATGCGTGCTGCCAGTGCTAACTTACGGATGTGAAACCTGGACCCTCAATGTAAAAATGACTCAAATTACAAACGACTCAGAGTATGGAAAGATGCATGCTGGGAATAACAAAAAGAGACAGGAAAAAGAAGGAATGGATAACAGCGCAAACAAAAGTATGCAATGTTATTATAAGAGCGAAAAAACTGAAATGGCAGGGGGCCAGACATGTAGCAAGAAGAAACAGACCATCGCTGGACCAATGAGAGACTAGACTGGATCCCAAGATATATAAAATGACCAAGAACAAGACCTCCAGGAAGATGGCAAGATGAAATTAGGAAACACACCTTAAATCAGTGCCATGCCGATAGGCTACCGATTATTGGTGCACCCGAGGTTAATAGAATAGATTTTTTTTTATTTTTTAAACTAAACAAGATGTCTTATTCGCTGGTTCACTTACATCAAGGTTCCTTTTTAGTATATAAAATACTACTTGGATGGGTTTGTGCTTTGACACATCCAGGCTAAGAGGCTACCGTTTAAGAATTACTAGGCAACATATTTATAACATGATCTTGCACTCATGGATTTAATTATTTGTATAGTTCACTGGATTTGTGTGTTGTGATAAGTACACAAGCTTGCATGTTTTGTTAACAAGTGCATATGGCAACATAGTTATGTGCCCTGAATTCTGAAAAAGGATTCTACTTGTCTGGCACTTGTTAAGAAGTGTTACTACAATAAATCAGATTCAAGGCTCTTGCTAAGTTACTCTTCAGTTGATCAAGGGAAAGGTCTAGGTTACTATGAAGGGGTTTAGCATGGGTCTGACTGCTTGCCACTTGTCGTTTTATTAACACACAAGTTAGTTTAAAAAAACAGCTAGGAGAAGGACAAATACAACTGTGGCTGGGTTCTCTCAGAACAGGTTGCATACAGTTCAAACACAATTATAAAAAGACATGAGGTATTTCATTTTGAAAGACACACAAATAGAAATGCAAAATACATTAAAAAGCATATACTTACTTTTTCCATCACAAGCTACGATCTTCACTTTATCGACTTTGACCAGATCTGTAACCTCTCTGAACTCAACGTCATTCAACACAAAAGTCCAGACATTGTCACAGAATCGATAGGTATTGAGGGAACCCTGTGGTGGAGGGGGGATGGTTTTAAATTAAATCTAAATTCACATCACATATTTATTTATACAGTATAAGTCTCACACAATGCACAACTTTTGAAATATAACCACAGATCAGTTTCTAATTCTATAAAACAATTTTAAAAAACTGCTTCTAGAACAAAAGTTCCTTAGGTTGTGTCAAATCCAAAGTTTTGCATTGGGCACCCCCTAGTGTTTGGAAAAAAGGTTCAGCAATAAATAAAAGCTACCCTCTTGTAGTTCAGAGAGGGACTGCATCTTGCTTAAGGAGCTTCAAGAAGCAAAGGATTTAGATGCTGAATCCAACTTACTGGAGACATTTTACTTTGAATTCAAGCCAGGGTGAAAAGTCTTTACCCTTGAGTTTCATTTCCAATTTTGCTTTATACTGTACCTCTGTCAGGAATGTGTTATTGTGTCTAATGTTCCAGCAGACTCGTTTCAGATGATGTACACCTTGGTTCAGTGTTCTCAAGAAGGTTTGTAGACTGTACTGCTGTTAAACCCCTCATGTAATCAATTATTCTGATGCAAGCTGTATGACTTTCTTCAGGACACCAACAATATTGTTGTCCATTTTTTTCACCCATTTAAAAAAGATGCTAGACAGCGGTTCCTCTAATTCTCACACCGCTGCACAGTGTGTCATTATTTGGAAGCCAGACACTCACCCGGAAGTTGACTCTGTTCCTGACCCTCTGTGCCAGCGCTGTGTTTATAGCTTTGTCAAACTGAAGAAGCACCTGCAGAGCAAGCTGGGGAGTGATCTGCTGGGACTAGAAGCCAAACAAACTCTTATTGAATTACAATAATTACAATACAACAAACACATAAATAAATAAATCCAGGGAAATAAAGCCACCCCAAAAAACCAAACAAACAAACAATTCTTCATTTAGATATTTCAATATAAGTTGTGCTGACTGAAGATGATGCATATATATATATATATATATATATATATATATATATATATATATATATATATATATAGAATATGAATCTAACTGAATACTAAATCATGGAAAGTCCTAAAGGTCAGAAGATGTAGTGGCACAATGCATTTTAATAATGTCTTCATATCTTACGATTGTGTTGTGCTAGCTTGCATATAAGAACCCGTGTCACACTGCGCCTCATTTAACCAATGGATTGGTAGACCTTCGCCATTCATTACAAGCAATAGACTCCAACAATAATAATAAAAGATAATCCACAAAAATATATGTCTCCCACGGCATAGCGGCTTTCGAGATTCATGGTATACAGTAATGGGGTTCACAAGGGGCTTATAGTAACACTGTTTGTGATAATTCCTAACAAAACAACTAATGTCGTTTTTGCTTACAAGTTCTTGAAGAATATAAAATAGACCAGAGTATGGTTAAGAGTGGTACGTACTTATCTACCAAAATCTCACCAAGCAGATGTTAGACAATATAACAAGAATCGATCTTACTTCAAAAACAAACAAACAACAAACTTTAAGATGAATAGGGTAAAGGCTACAGCTTTCTCTTTCTTATACAGTTAAGTTAACGTCACTCGGAACTAGAAATGAAAACAATAATAATAATACTTTTGATTTAAAAAATATCTTGAGTCGCAGTTGAAGTTTGGTTACTGCTTTCTGCACCACTGTGTTTGCACGCTGTAACCTTAAGGAATATCACAACCCATTATAGTACCAGTACGTGCACCATTTAAACCCTACTGATTTTTTAACAAGCATTTTGGTTTGTTTTGATGCATCCCCGGCGCAAATGAAAACGCTTCACAGAAGAAAACACCGCGTTTTTATCACCTGAATGAGCTCATCCAGACTTTCCTGAAGGCTGTTGCCAAGCGTAGTATTTCGGTAAAGTTGGTACGCCATCTCTACTCGATATTAATCTGGGTTAAAAATTAAAACGTACAGCTCCTCTGTAACCGAATGGAAAGTTCTTTACTGATCGTCTTTTTTCACAGGAAACGGACTCCTAGAGACTACGGCGCGACTAAGAGGACAAAACTAACATGAGGCCCAGAAAAGCGATTTAAAGAGACAGTACTGTTCATTTCCACATACAACAATCGGTGTCTGAAAGGCAAAATGTACAGTGAAAACAACTCTTTGGAATCATACTGTAGCTTACACAATATTGTTTTCATATGATATTAAAGTTATCAAGTGGTATTTCTATTTTGATTTGTATAAAATACAATCAACTATATAACTAGTGTATAACACATCCATGAGTAAAGCAAAACAATGGGTGCTTGCAAATGAAACCATGAAGACCACAGGAAGATGGGCTGTTACTGTAGCTACAAATACATTGGGGAAATTATTGACCTGGTTTGTACACTGAATCAACAAAGAATGTGACCACCCCTGCTGGTTGCTTGGGGAAGTTTGACAATATTTTAGTATCCTACAATAAATAATCATCCCTTCTTCATATATTTACAATATATGAAACATTTCTCACATTTTGGTTTCAAATCTCTTGTGCTTTTCCCCACAAATTCTCCTCTGCAGACTGCCACTTGGCAACCACTTCAGCAAAGAAGAGCAATGTCAAACAGCTACCATGCACCATTACAGCAGTCCTGCATATCAACTATCAAGTAGTTTATAAAGAGGCAGAAAATTGAATTAAAATGAGAACAGACTGTTGTGGGGTTTTCTTATTGCTTTCTGTGCTGTCATGACACATTCCTGGAATGTAATTTCCTGTGAGATTGCACTTGGCTTTAACTGAAACAACCCTTTCAAAATGAAATATTGGTAGTTATAAGTTTTGGAAAGACAGGCCATGTTCTTTTAATATAATGATTTACAGTAGCAGTAAGAACTTACAGGTTCTACACAATATCGTCAAACTGTACAGTAAACTGAAGATGTTTTAATTTCCTAAAATACAAAGCCTATTGCTTACAAAAAGAAAGTGAAGTTCAATCAGGATTCCACCTCTACAGCATGTACAGCAAGGCTCGCACGGTGCTGATAGAGGGCTTCAAGTGGCGATATTACCAACACGGAGCCGTCACACCTCCAGAGACTTTTCAAGGTGAGAAAAAGTTATTTGTGACGAGAAGTTGATCAGCATAATCATAAAGGAAACAGAGAAATGGTACTGAAACCAGCAAAGGACGTTAAATAGATTTGACCATACATATTTTCAGAGCTCCTACATCTTTAAAACACAACCTTTAACTGTTAAACACACTCAGATATTGTTTTAGACAGTACAATGACCAAATACAGTATATTCCTCCTGGAAGAAATGCAGCTAAAATGAACCATTCCTGACTAAGCAGCAGCTATCCATACAAATCTTGAGCTCACTGGTTAGAGAGCTGTGCTGCAGAGGTCTAACCATTATCCAATCAAAACTTAAGTCATCAGAAATGCAGAACTTTTAAAGTACTGGAGCTACAGAAGCTCAGGAAATGAGTTGTAACTTTTTATAGCTGAAACAACTTTTCCCTTGAGGTTTGTAATAACATTCTAGCTCAGTTGGGATTATGGATCAGAATGGAATCATGGATATCTGGCGCCTTCTAGTGGAGCAAGGTTTTATTTAATCTTGCATTCCAGCACCAAAAGGGTTTATTAAGCAACAGTTTATTAAGCCTCAGTCAATACCTGTTTTATTACCAAATGTACACTAGTAGTACTGTATATGCATAAATATGTACAGATACGCAAATTCATACATACGCACACAAATACATAGATATGATTGGGTGTTTAAAAATATAAAACATGTAGTGAGCTAATTTTCAACACTGCAGACCTCTATATAGGTCTAGGAGATGTGACACAACAGACCATTTAATTAGGCCAGTCTTTGGTACAAAGTTTTTTTTTTTAGGTCTTTCTGGGTAAGACACTGAAATGAATGAATAAATT
The DNA here is from genome assembly GCA_030684275.1 of Acipenser oxyrinchus oxyrinchus. NCBI lineage: Eukaryota > Metazoa > Chordata > Actinopteri > Acipenseriformes > Acipenseridae > Acipenser > Acipenser oxyrinchus. The sequence continues at coordinate 26,331 of JAGXEW010000369.1, forward strand.
ATCCTGTAGAAAAGGGTTATTTTTGCAAAGTTATTGCAGAGAGAGTTACAACTAACTCAAACTGTGATTCTGTGAATTTAATATCAAACGTGTACAGTAATGTTTTTTTTTTTTTGCAGTAGGCAGTTTACTTGCAATCAGTAAATGTACAATAAGATACTTTTTACACACACCTGACAACAGTCAGTATCATACTACACAAATACATTCCAAAGTGAAAAACAATTCTTCTTTCCTCATTACATCTACATTCTTCCTGGGACTACATCTTAGTTTTACCAGTTTTCCATAATGGCTTATTTTTTTTTATTGCATGTACAATTAACACATGTGAGCCTTTTCATGCAGACCATCAGCAGTCAAAGAGCACAGAAAGTCTCTGCCTTAGGCTTTTATAATATACATGCTGCAGGTTCACAGACCTTTAAAATATTGCTCAAAATCATATCCACCATAAAAATATATTAATCTCTATCCTTTTCCACTTAGGAATATAAATATATATTTTTAAATGTACTGAAGAACATGCATCATTCAAAATGAGTGCCATATATATATATATATATATATATATATATATATATATATATATATATATATATATATATATATATATATCGTTTCTTAAAGTTTGGCATGATAGGTAAAATGTACAAAATGCTTGGAGATCGTCCTGAACAGTAAGTGTTTGGCATACAAATACAACAGTGACCATTGCTATGACATCCCAGGCTCCCACAATATTAAAAGGCTTTTATTCCAGAACAATAATATCTAAAGGCAATGGCTGACCAATGCACTGTAAATGCATTAAAGCAGCATTCTTCAGTCGGTCGCATCTTTCCATGAAGGACTGGGATTGGCTCTCTTCACGGCTGGGCTGCTACCGTCTCCTGTTTCCCAAGCATATCCTTGTCAAGCCTGTGGATTCAAAATAAAACCAAAACAGAGGTAGTTGGGGAGGTGGTCACGATTACACACTGATAAGATGAATTCCGTACCTGCCCCCTGCTTATGACAATGAAATGAAATACATCATGTTACATGCTGGGTACCTGTGCAATTCTGTCCTGCGTCTTCAGTCTCTAATGCTCCAAAAAAAAAATGAAAGTTGGTACTGCTTTCCTCACTAAATCAATATGATCAATTAATCTTAAATTCAATTTTTCTTCCTTTGCTCTCTGTTTTGTAAGTGGATTAACCTTAACTGTGATGACCACCTCATTATTTGTGCAAGTTTACAGGTATAAATCGCAACCCCTGATTTGATGAGAATTATCAGGAGTGGATAACATTTGTGTAAAGCCTGTTGTCTAAACTAACATGGAAGACTGCTACAGCACATACAGCATGAAACTAAAAGAAACTGTACACTTGATTGTGTATCTTATTTTGTCATGAAGGAACCACAGTTCTTGAAAGAAACATATAGGACAAGCAACTGTTTTCATTTTGTCCGATGTACAGTAATCAGCCTATGATTTCCTGGTTACTGGAATCATGGGAGTATATCCTAATCACATAACACTTAGGAGACATAGCAGCTGGAAGAGAGGAAATCTCCCAGCAGCTTTTATGAAGAACAAGCAATCGCTTTCTGTTTTCATAAAATATGGTTCTTGCATAACCAACAATTGTCGGTTTAGCTGCATTACCTTTAAGGGGTCTTAAAGAAAAGAGTGTTACAACATGTGCCTTTACAACCACCATAGTGCACCACACAAGAACACAACAATCAACAGTCCACAGTCACCAAATAACCAGTGTGAACCCTGTACTCCACAAACACAAAACAGCTACTGACTTTATTACCAAGCAATAAAGATGCTAATTTTCCACTCTGGGGCTTCAGCGTTCAAACCTAATTTGCAGAACAATACAAAAACATCCATTATCTTCCTGACACAAACGATTTCTACTGTTGTTTGTTGTTAGCATTGGCAACACAGTGGGATTTTAAGACCCGTCTAAACATTGCGTCATGCTGACCTGTTAGGACAAACTCATAAACCACAGGATGATTACTGGAAAGGAGAACATAAAGAGCTTCTCTGTAGTATTTCTCCATCAGTGGAGGATGCATTAATAGACTTTTTTTGTTTGTTTCAAATTCATATCAAGCAAAGCTCTGTTCCCATGCAGTATTCCTACAAGAATACAATTCGAAGAAAAAGTTCTTCAGTAAAAATTTGATTTGTTCCAAGTGATCTAAAAAGGCATCTGCTCTGTGACATAGCTCAGTGTTCACCCAAAAATGTACTCTTGAAATGACATCACACAGCATACTGGCATTCCTAACATCACTTAACTTTTCAGTAATTTGCTTTATCACAGTGCAAGGGAGTGTTCTACAGCATATGAAATGGAACATTTCATTAAAATGCAACATCATTTGTATGAAAATGAAAATGCATCTCAGATTGTATTAAAGTGTGAATCAGGCTTTATTAGTTGCTTTGTTAGCATCAGTCACATGATCTCCACCATTTCAGTATTGTTGTAAGAGGGCTGCCTTGTGGGTTCTACTTATGCAAGGCCTGCAATGCCAAAATTGCTACAAAACAAAGCAGTATTTAAGTAAACGCTTAAATCCAATAAAACGGGTATAAATACGATTAAAATGTTTTGTTACATAGCAGTGGACAATCCACATCATTTTGTCTACTTCAGGTAGGTTTACTGTTGACTGAAAATAATTTAACGTATTCCAGTTTCCTGTTATGAATTACGTTACCAGAGTTACTGTAGTTATTTTTTATCTCGTCCAAATTCAATTCTCGTCAAATTCAAGGCAAGAAGACGGAAGGTAGGAGAGCACGGATTGAATTCATCCAGAAACCTTTTCACAATTTCACTGTAATTAGTACAACCCAATAAATCTAAGGATTATTTTGTGAACAGTGCACAACTGAATTATCTTCAACAAGGGTCAAGTCTTTTTAAATCAAGAGGATTAAGGATATGCCGGTAGTGGGTCAGTCTGTGGTTTACAGATTTAGACAAGCTGATTTCAGCAGTGTAAAGAGATTGGAGGTGATTGAAGCTCAGCTAGGCATACTGTTGAAATCAAAATATTGGTTAACTCAGGGATTGAGACACTACTTTTTGAAACATAAAACTAAAGAGCAGTAAAAGGGGGAAATTGGGATGTTTTGAACAAATTACATTTAAGATGAAATGAGCAGGGTTTTGTGAAACTGATGTAGGATGAGAATAAATGAGCAATGGTGCAATTTGAACTAAATAGCCTTTTGACTTCCATTAACAATTATAGTCACGTCCCCATTGAAACCTACCAGTACACTTAGAATTTCACTGGGAGTGTAGATCTCGCACTCAGAATGTCAATGACAAAGCATTCTAAGAGTTTAAACCACAACAGCAGATTAAGTGCGTAAATATCAAATTTTCGTCTTTTTTAAAATTTTGATTTGATGACTTCCGGGATGTTCGGTGGCTTCCCCTAATCAAGTTGAAAGTGTACTTTCTCTTGCAGTCTTTGTATGCCAGACCGACTCACTTCGCTTGTGGGCCTGACACAGCAAGGAGTGCACGAGAAATACACTTGCAACTGGATTAGAGGTAGCCCCCCCCTCCTTGCTGTTTGGTTCCTGCAGAGTGTAGGGAGTGTTCCAATGTTCCTTCAGGTCACAGATGATGTACTGAGCTTTCCTATCTTAGAGAAGGAGAACAAAATAGAATTCTGCAGAAAATAGCAGAGCAAATGTTAAGAGAAGACAAAGGAACTTCAAGTGAAGGTGCATTTGATCTCCCCATTCTATAGGAATTGAGGGAGGACCAGCTGGTCTTTTCTCAATTGGGTACACCTGGGACTCATGAGAAAAAGCAAAGCAAAGCACAAGACAGTGGTTTCTGAAGCCTCAAGCAGATAGTTTAATGGATAAAGCTGGCTGCACCAGTAAGCTCTATGGCTATAATAAATGCAAGCCAATAGACTTAAAAGATGCATTCTATTTGATAAGTTGTGCTGAGAATGTTGAGTCATTTTCAAAACTGGGGCAAAGCAATGTGCTCCTTTTTGGGGGTTGGGGTGTTTAAACAAACCGTGTGTCACATTCATGCAAGCCAACCAATACAGTAATTGCAGAGTTAGTTCCGTGCAATGCAATCTATGCAGGCCTAGCCAATTCCCTAAATAGGGGTACAGATACCTTTTACTGCTTTTCCTAAATTTTTCTTCTTCATACCTTTGAAGGGTAGGGAAAAGTGGTTATGGAATTAGGTCAAAGAAAATTGAACAGCCAACAAGACACTCAAGACACACAAACAAACACTCGAAAAGAACAGAATTAAAAATGCTGATCACCAAGTAGCTTATTATCTAGTGTTATAATGCAGAAACGATAACGCAAACAGAAAAACAGGAGGTCTTGAAGACTCCTCATATTATGAGGCACTGAGAATTTAATTTCAAAGGGGTTTGATTGACAGACCATATTTTTCTCCTCCCAGATAAGGGGCTATGTACATTTATGTTCTGTAAGCATTTTCGATATGAAACAAGAGTTTTGTTTACTCGTTACAAAACAATGCAAAGAGCGGCCATCAAAGGATAACAGCATCAGCAGGCATTTCATGTTACAAGTCTTTTTCTACATATAACAGCACACTATGAGCTGTGCAAAAAACATACTATGCATATAAAACATATTGCTTACTGGCCTAATTAAAGAGAAAAGATCACACTTACTGTTTGATGCACTCTGGTATAGAAACATACTCCATAGGAACTAGCTCAGCTAGCTCTGTTAAGGTGAAGACATACTTGATTTTTTGGCTAAATTTTGAGCTGGGGAAACAAGAAAAGACAGAGCAGATAACCCAGCTGAACATAGCAGGTATATGTTATGCATAAACTGAGCTGTGCTAGAATGGGATTTCTATAGAACATTAAGGAGTGGTTTCACAGACACTGAATAATACTAATCTTGGACTACCTTACCCAAGGTAACATTAGGTGGTTTGAGATTAGTGCCAAGACAAGCTAGTTCCTCTTGAAGTAGGACAAGGTAATACAAAGGAATAAACCATATTACAGCTTTAGAAACAAGCCCCTAAGCCTATTGGTAGGATGGCTATCTGTGACAGCTGCTCTGTGCATAATTCTTATTAATATACAATGACAAGGGGGGGGGTTCCATGTGTGGTTTTTTACACGTTAAGCTGCGATGCGCGTGCAAGTTTGGGTGAACAGCTCGACAGAATCAGGTTTATGGCCGAAAATAACGACCACAGAGGGGGCTAGGGTAAATCTCATTTACCCATGAGCATAACGTAAAACACGGGAAATCCACGCCCATTTTCAAATGGAAACGTCCACTGCTGCCAATCCAGACAGCCTTGGGAGCATACGTGGAAGGTGTCTGGCACAGATCCTATAATCCTATGTCTACACTGGTTTTCAGCCATGGTGATCTGCAATAGCTGGGTTGAACAGTTTCATTATATACCTCCGGGTTCATTATTTTCTTTAAGTAATAAGTCGTGTGATAAATTAGTTGAAATATTATTCACTACTAATACAATGCCACCCCACCAATGGACATCTGAATAACAATTTGGGCAAGTGCAGTAAAACACATTATCAAACAACCAGGCATGAGGCATTTATTTATGTATTGCATTTATATAGTGATTTTTATACAAAAGTATCGCAAAGCACTGTACAGTACATAGCAGAAAAAAAGAACAAAACCACAATACATTTGTATTTACAAATCACAGCTTTATTACATGAGCTTAACACTGTGCTTTAGAGTTTCACTCAAACAAGATGTCACCTGACAACTATGGATTTCTAGATAAGAGTCTCTGGTGTACCTGTTTTCTGTGCGTGGAAACCACATTTTCCCAAGCTGTCTGCGAAAACAGCACGCGAATGCTACGCATGGCTAATTTGCATATCGACCTCCTCCTTTCCCCTTCATATGCATGACGTCAGGTGAAAAGAGGCTCTTGTCGAGTAAAACTGAGCCAATGGAAACCGAAATGTATAGGGTCATTTTTCATTTGGCTTGAGCACAATGTCTCGAGAAAAATTAGAACACACATGGAAACTCTCTCAATGCCTCCCAACTCACCCGAGGTGTGGCGATATCCCACAGCGACAAACACCCGCCTTAATCATCTTACCCCAATGCAGCTATTACTCGTTGAGCAGTCTTTACAACACAGGACCAACTGTTGTACTTACTTATGAACGGCCGTGTGACAGCCAGAAGTGTCCTGATAAACCAGGAGGGGTGAACAATTATTAAGGATTTCAGGTTTTTCCGTGAACCTACAATGAGAATGCACATTCTAAGTTCAGTTGACACAAATAACACAACTACCAGTTTTTCCTCAAAGGTGGCCTAAATTTTAAATTTTTGTAAAAGTCGTTGTTACAAAACGTGAAACAAGCAACTCATACTTTTCATTTAGGATTTTAAGTAGTCTTAAGTTGTTTCTTATACGTTTAGAAATGTATTTGGTGTTCCACAAAGACAATTTGCTCGTCTAACATTATAACTACATTTCTTTTTTTAACGTTCCAGTAAAAGTTCATTCTTCAGCTGACCTTACCTCCTGTCGATCTGCTGATAGCATTTCCGGAGCCAGCCTAAACTTGGCATCTTTCGGCGTGTTGTGGCACCATTTAAATACACTATCATATAGTTCTCAGCGACCAGCAGCTCTAGAGTACCAATTACATACCTAAAAGGAAAACACTGGTTAGAGCTGCTCTTCAAATCAACCCCCTCATGTTTGAAGAAAGATGCTGAATAATAGCACACTGACACAATCAAAACCTGTATGAATATGAATGTTCACTTACTTAAAAAGATTGTCCATGATATATCTGTAATTGGGTAGAGTGCCCTCTGGCATGAAACATACAGCAAACACGATGATGGCATTCAAGCCATCTCCATAGTAACCTAGAACAGAAAGCACAGTCCAGTTTAGACAGTTTTCATGATGCAGTCTGCAAATTCCAACCTTCCTGCTGCACAAGGACTGAAAGATATCCTTGAACAGAACAAAAAGATATACAAGTTAAAATATACATTAATATAGAGGGACACGTTTCTTTGTTAAGTTAACTTATTAACATACAGCACCCACTCGATATATCACGGTGTTATAAATCCACTATATAATCGAGGGCCGCAATATAGCGAGACACCCATAGAAAACAAATAGGCTAATAACAAATACTGTACAACCACGCCCTTGTTTTATCAGTGGCGTCAGGGTCCAATACAAGTCCTCTACGCAACCCGTAGAGGACAATAAAAGCAGCACACTTTAAAAGTTGAAACTGCCCCTTCCAGTACTACAGCCTCACATGAATGGTCTAGAACAGGCTCTGAAGCAGCGTGGTTGGAAAATTACAATATAGAATACAAAAAAAAAAGAATACTAGAAAAGAAAAAGCAGGTGGGGCTTTTGTAATGTTGCAAATATGTAAAAGTATTTTAAAGCCTTGGCTCAATGCAAAATGCACACAAAGAGGCCTTTCAGTTCAAATTCACCGTCCCTGCAGTCTAACAGCAAAGCCATGGTCATTCCCAAGCCCCTACACACACTGAATTAAACCGCAGAAGAAATAACGCGCCCCTCATCACTGACCTCCGTGACTGATCACCCTCTTGTAGGGCTCGATCGTCTTCATGTCCACTCTGTGGTCCTGATCTCCGATCCTGAACACTCGCCAGCGCCGCCCCTCCTCCCTCTCGTCCGTGGTGGAATACTCCTGGATCGAGTCCACGCCCTTTCGGAGAACCTCAGTCGTCTTGGGCTTGGGAAGATCATCTGGAAAATTCCCCCATCAGTTACTGTAAACCACTTCAGATCGCACACGATTCACAGGGTACAGTTCAAGACTCCCGGTTTACAGCGGCTTGAGACATTCCAGCTTTTAATGTAGAGACTCAATTAGACACACCTGAGACTAACGAGACAGTCCTTTTGAACACTTACTCCAAGGCTCATGGGAAACCTGGAATGACTTCAACTGCTATGCAAAGGGAGTCTTAAATGATTCCCTATTTACAGGGGGTTCCTTGTTCACTGAAATGATGAGTCCCATATCAGGTTAGTAAGTCTATTTTTAAATGTAAGTAAACGTACACAAAACATTATTTACTCAGTTTTTATAAAGTATTCAATTGACTGAGCTATGTTACAAAGTTTTAAACATCATACTTTCAAGTTTACTTGAGTATAATTAGACCACCCCACTGCAGCCTAAAATGATCAGCTAGCTGTACAAGCAGCTCTGCATGGTCTGTCCACTCAGTCTGGCTGGATTCATCATTTAAGCAAATGTTGTGATTCTGTACAATGTGTCGCTTGTAATTTGTCTTGCACGGTAAACCACTTTTCATCCTAATTTGGACGGTTTCCAATTTCACTTGGGTATCTGCACCCTTATCTCTGGATTTTAACACAGCATTGATTTCAGAAGTGCAGATTTTATACATTGTCAAGTTTTTACATTTTTTTTTTTAATAAACCTTTTTATTGACACTCATTAACACGCATTATTAAAGCAGTTCTTTCAGATTGTATGAGCAAAAGAAAAAAGGCATGCTTTAAAATTAGGATCAGAAGTGGTCAAACTGTGACTTTAAACAAAAATCTGATCTTGATTTTCAGTCTGTGACATTAATTTATCCAAGCAAATTCACATGACATAACATTCATATAATTACAATAGGATTGGGGTAATGAATATAATCTGGGTTTACATGTATATGAGGGTAACTGATGACTTGATTTTATTTTATTGAAAAAAAAACCCAAAAACATTTACAGCAAATAAAGCAAATCACTTCTTCAAAGCTTGGCTGATTTCTGTGTGAGCAAAACAAAGAGACATTTGGTCTTCTGTATGTGCTGTGAACCTTACCACAGAAGAGACAGGAGACAGACCTACTGCCTGCCTAAGCCTGCTTCCAAGACAAAGCAGTGAATGGGAACAATCCTTCCAGGAGAGAGAGCAGCATTTGGAAACACAAAAACAAGACAGACACCCTTTTTAACATGTTATGAACACTTAGGACTTAAAGGGTAAACTAATGTTGTTAGTCCACTGGGGTATATGTCAGGATTGTCAATGCTGTAAATACCAACAGACACAACACAGCTAGCTTGTATAATGAAGTGAAGAACAAGAACACACATTTATTACATTGCTATTAGAAATGTCTCAAACATGAACTAACTGTGGATTGTTTCCTCCCAGAGAATTATTATTCTTGCTAAGAAAACTCTACCGACGCTACGACATAAAGCAAGGAATCATGACAGTGTTGAATTCAAGACGAGAATGTCTTCTGTGGAGTCAACATCATAATCAAGCCTAGTTATAATCCTTCAGTAAACTGAGTATGACAGTGTTTTCTTTGAAATTGATTAGTAAGTTTTTCTTTTTGGCACTGTTGCAATACAAAGCAGCAGGCTAAACATTCTTCAAAAGTAGAAAAACACCTGTTAAAAAGTTTCCAAACATATTGTGTGCGGTTCATTTCTTACCTCAATAACTACGTACTGCAAAGATTCTGCAACCACCATCACTGCAGAAAGGGACCAGACTAGCCAGTTCCTCTTGGGTTAGAAGTGAATGCATCAGGCACTGTGCATTGTGCTTACCTTCCCATTCAAACTCATTGCTGTTGTCAGAGGGTGTGTCCATATCATCCAGATCCAACTCCCCACTCTCCTCCAGCTCATCTGACAGCACGGACCCATCGCTGCGATTCAGCGTCAGACTGATATTGGGGGCCACTAGCTTCTTCCTGGCTTTCTTTTCGCCGTTTGCCTCAAAAGACTGCGGAACTAGAAAATAAAAGAAAATAAACAAATACATAGCATCTCTTGTAGAAAGCCCTATCAAAAATAGCATATAGCATACTACTCTGTATACTACAATCCAGGTATATTACGCACTTTGTATATCCCCTTCCGTCACAAATGTTTAATTTATTTTATTGAAATTTTAAAACAGTTTGTGTGAACTCTGTGGAGTTTGAGAAGTTGCTCTGCCATAACTGTAAAAAACATCTATGCATTATAAAATAGATACATAGATAGGAAATTGTGTACACAGTGACTGAAGGGGATATAACGTGCAACCTGAATATAAAACACTTTTGAACGACTGCATGTAATACTGTTTATGTATTGCGATTGTATTATCTTATTAACTTGCTGTCCATTGATTTGTACTGTGGCTGCAATCCAGAGACTCAGCTTTAACAGGATTCAAGGGAGAAACCACTGCCTCTGCCCACTTACCAGGATGGCTTTCTCTCCCAGAGGCTGTGAAAAGCTCCCCATCCATGTGGATGTCCTCCTCTTCTGGAAGTGGCCTGTGAAATCAGAAAAACGTACTGCATGTCAGTAACAAACATATACCCAGGTACAGAATATAAACCAGACAACGTAGAGTTAATGAGTGCCAGAACAAAGTCTGATCACAACCAGTTCTCTAATACATCTTATATAAAATGTAAGTGGCACTACCTACTGTATGTAATTATGCCACCACTTTACTCTAGGATAGGTTTTAGTTGTTCAAAGCTGTTTCGGTGGTTTAGATTACAATTATTGAAGAAAAACATCTATTTATTTATTTTCTGAATTAGTATTGTTTCTGACAGTCATCTAAAGCTAGAAAGAATTGGTGCCACACTTCTACTGAGAGGTTTTGTCCCTCTCTTCCTATAGATAAGGAAATGCTGGGCATGTGAACATACAATTAATTCAGAGCCCCTTCTATTGTGGGAGAGAACAGAGGTCTGGCTTCATTATCAATGTGAAAAGCACATCAAGAGCAAGAACAGCTAACCAGGAAGAAAGTTGCAATGAATGAGAGTTAAAAAAAAGTATTTTATTATCGTCCAAGCCAACACCCCAATAGGAGCTTTTCACAACCATCCTCAAACCTGCCCATAATCACAACTCTGAATGGCTGTGGTGTGACTGTGCACCAGCTGTTATTTATGAGGGGGCATCTCCTTTAGTTGCAGCAGTAAATACAGTGCCTGTGTCGTCTGGTGTATCCTGGATTACTTGACCCGAGATAAGCAACAGGTCTGTTTGTTTTCCTAGTAGAAACAGTGTATTTACCTGTTGTATACATCAGTGGATTACTTGGATCATATCTGCTTGTATCTAACCATCAGCTGGGAGAGTGTTCGTGTCTGAAAAACACTTCAACACGGGACAGTGGCACTGTGTCCCTTACACTACAATTAGGAAAATTAATTCAAGTGGAGTGCTCCATTTGCTTAATTATCTGAATATTTAAGCAATAAATTGGTTCATGCAGCACTGCAGTTTAGGGAAAGGTTATAAAAAGAGGCCTCCTCATTTACAAGACAAAGTTATTGGTATCTGACAAGTATAATGCTGGTCCTTTTCTAGGTGGCATAATGCAAACCATTTCTCAAAGGAGAGGCACTTGTTTCAGAAACGTGACAGCAGATGAACTGTGCTTCACCTCAGAACTTCTGTTTAACTTCCCTGAGAAAGCTGCTCCTCACTAACTGCAATCTTCTCGTGCTGCGTGATGTGGCTTAGTGTTTATACACAAAACCAGGGGTGGCACCTGAAAGACATCGGAGCCTCATTGTTTGAGTACCTTGGGAAATCTTCATCCTGCCATTCTTCTTTCAGCTCCACACCCTCCATCCTCAGCCTGGCCTCTGTGGTGGCCACCGACTCCTGCCTCTCGAGCAGGCTGCAATGCAAATGAAAGGAAACCTGTTAAAAATGGACTCCTGCACACAGCCAAAGCTTCCTTCTCCTCTCCTCAATTGGGACTGTCATGTGACCACTTGTGAAGGAGCATGTTGATCATGGCCATAAATGACGCCCTCTCTGTCAAAACAACAGCATTTATAGCCCTTTGGTGTACAGAGCTTCAGAAGGATGAAACAAGCTGCATTTATAAAACACCCATGATTGTCCATGATATTTCTGGACACAAAATCTCTGGTATCAAGGAGTACAAAGAAAAGAATTTGCATAGGAAACAACAGTACTAATGTCACCAACACCAGATCAGCTAGCCCTGTGTTGGTTAAGCTAAACAGTGAGCTGTAACTTTTAGTCAGATTTACTGTAAGAAATATTTCCCAGTTTAAATGTGAATACTCCAGTGTACAAACGTGCTTCTTGGTCATTAACAGCAGCAGGCTTCAAAGAACTTCCTTAACGCATCACAAGATAGATCAGATTACATCCTTCCAGAATGAGCTACAGCTAGGCCAAAAATGTAGCCTCACCCAGAATTTTAGGATTGAGGCATAATTTAAACAAAAACAAAAAAAAACACAATATGAAAAATTTTAGTAGGACAGCATTTCATGTTTGATTTCGAAATGTCACATTTTTTAAATTTCTGTCAGTTGTTCGTTAAGTACATGGCAAACTGCAAAGCGGTATGTATTCCAATATGTTAACGTAACATTATTTCAGCAGGTTTCTTTCGACTTTATGAAGCAACATTTGTGAATTCTATACAGTGATGCAAAACTTTTGGCCACAGCTGTACAATCCACCTGTCTTTTTCCCCCCTGAGTCGCTGCATTATTCTTAATGTTCACTATTTATTCTTTAGAAGCGCTGCCCACTTTCTTCACTTTGCATTTGGTCCATTGATAAGCTGTGTGCATCATTCAAGGGTAGAATAGTTCTTTTATCAGGGACTCAGTCCACACTGTATCTCTGCTTATCAATACCCAATTCAGAACTCCTTGAATTACACTAATCATCTAGAGTTCATGTTGCATCCTTTAGTACAATTAGGACCTCCAACCCCTGCAAAACCACACAGCAACATTATTAAATGCTCAGACTGCTCCAACTAGCATTCGAGTCCAAATCCCTCTTAAACTGCAGCTGCTTTCACTCTACGCTGCCCACTGTACTCAAGTGACTGCATTTACTTATTATATGATACCACTGAGTGAAACGGAACAGAGTAATTAACCATCATGTTGGATCTTTGACGGAGGTGTAATACATTAAATGAACCTTTGAGAGGAAGGGCTGCCCCCTAAACACATCACGTCATCATATCAGAACCAATCATTCAAGGTAATACTGTTCACCGTATCAGTATAACTTCCCTGTAAAGGATAGCGACTGCTTTGACATGTTTTAAAGTACAGAAGCACTCAAAATATATTTATTTTCATTATTTAAAATCTCAAACCTCAATTTTATACAACTACAAAACAGTTTTTTTTCAAAAATTTTAATACAATAGTAAAACACTGCTTGGCTCCAGAAAACAACCACATCCCGAAACTTGTGAAGCATGTGCAATCAATTTAGTTACACATTATTATTTTTTTTAATCCTCACAACCATTATGGCTTCAGACAACCCCATCCATGCCAAATGTGTTCAACGCAGGATTCTTAATACAGAGGAAGAACAGACTGTTTTGAAACCACCAGGCTGGATGGAATGTCTACAGAATGAGTCACTCACTTAGAATGTGAAGAAAAGAATGTGATGAAAACAAAGGATTTCAAAATGCTTTTGTGACTCGTTATAGACGTGCATGTTGCTCATACAGTAGATCTGTCTTGACAGGTAACAGATTAGGGCGCAGTTACTGCATTATTACAAGGTGTTTCCTTCAAAATTTGGCCAAATTAGGTCTTACTGTATCTGACTGCCATTCAAAACATGTACAGCCAGGCAAGAGCTTAAACTTACTTCATTACAGACCAAGGCGTTCATTTTAATAGTGAATAGTGAACTGTAGTATGAAACAGTATGAAACTGTTTGTAGTATGAAACAGAGCAGCACTGCAGTTACTGAACCCAGTGCAGCATCTGGTCTGTGGATCTCGTATGATGTGAGGCCCATCACAGATATAAAAAAGTGATTACTGTAAGAGTTTCCCATTCACTTCATTATTGTAGAACAAAAAAAACTCAATGGGGCAGTTGCCATACCCTACAGCAACACTCCATGATTATTTAAATTACTGTTGGTTAAATATTTCAGAATACAGTTTAGCAGTGTAACCCTAGCCTGTGTGCCAGTTTTAATTATTGATTTATTTTATTTGGGAGGCCTAATGCTATGTTAAGTAATATCTTAGTTTATCATTATGAAGCTGCACGGTAATCTTTGTTCATACCCCTCCCGGTGGATAATAAGCAGGACCTGTTTGTAGGGATCTTCAGAGAAACTTAAGACCAGCTGTGTCTTGAAAATGTAGTTCCTTATTTGCATCACAATTTCAGTTCTTCTTTCCAACAATGCAAAACCGTGAATGACATATTTTTGACCTGTGACATTAGATGTGAAATAGCGTACCGATGAATCTGTGGGATAATGAACCTAATTGTCTGAGGCAATCCGTAAGGTTTATAATTGTATTATATAGTATGTGTATATTTCGATTGTGTATTTACACTGTGACTGTACACTTAAGTGTTAACAAAAAAGGTTACTTAACCTGTACCCATGTTGTCTGTATTGCAGTGATGTTATTTCAAAATAATCCTAATTGTTCTGATATCTCCTATAAAACTGCAGTCTATCTACATAATGCTCCTTCCTGGAAATTCACATCATTGCCCCCATTTCCCATAATGTGAAATGCCAGAAACTGAAACCCACTTGATATGAGTGGTATGATTTAATCTGAGCTGGGAATTAGAAAGTCAGCTTGTTACCATATTTCCTACTAGGAGTTCATTGCAGTGGGTGGAAATGTCTCTTATTTCTCACCCTTTGACCTTGCTTTTCTCCTGGCAGTAAAAGTGACATTGCCAAGATTCTTAAGTGTCACGTTGGAGACACCTCCTAGCTTTGTAAAATGTTAATTTGGTTACTTTGTCAAAAAAATCAAAAGATTATTTTTAGATGTGTGGTTTTATCATCTATATTTTCCTTGTGCTTTATACTTTAAGCTCACTTGTGAAGCACTGTGCACTGAAGCCTGTGGTGCAACACTCAAATGCTTCCCCACAATCAGCCTGAGGAGTCTTTTCTGGAGCAATTCAGCTTCACTGGTTAGTGAGCAGCTTGTTTCCCTTTCCATTATTTTTTGTCAGGATTTTAATAATTCAAATCAAGCCTAAATATCAATGTGTTTGCATGCTGAAGCCTCTGTACAGTATTTGTGCTACTGTGCTTTGCTGAAAGCAAAATGAATCAATCACCATTGTCTAGGAAGCTCAATAATGATCCTTACACATCGATGTTTTTGTTGTCCATTAGGCTATGTGACTGGTTAGCAGTGAGTGAATGGCAGGACAGGCAGGGTACAAGCAGGCTGGCTTACATACAGTACAGTATACAGGGATCAGAGATTTGCTTGGAATGACAAACACTATGCAGCATACTGTATACTATTATTGCTGTGACATATCCAAAATGCCAAAAGAAACTTTATTCTTGTAAAAACGCTCAGTCATGAACCAAGGCTATTGTGGGAACAGAGAAGTTTGGGAGCATGATCTGACGAAGGCTCTGAGAAATCTATTTCCAGCTGATTTGTGTGAATAAAAATATCAACCAAAAAAAAAAGGTGCTAAACAGGCACCTTGGTGGAAGTGATTGCACTGTAGTTCTGTGGCAGCAGCTATGAAAGCAGTGGAGCTACACTTGCAGTACAGCACAGCAGCAATTAGTGCTCATTACCATATCTGTGTGGGTGGCTTTAGCAATGTACATTTGTAAGAGGATTGAACTGTGAAACTTTTGATGTTATGTGGTTTCTACAGTATACCTGCCTAGATGAAATACAATTAATTCAACTATTATATGTGCAGAGAAAATGGTAAATTACTGTAGCCTATGATGACGCCTCTGTGTAAAGTCCCCCCAAAAAATACTATAATTAGTGAGATGTTTTATTTAATTTTTTTTTGCAAAAGGACACCTTTTCAGTAGACTTGCTGCAGCTTGAGAAGACATGAATGACTTTAGTGTACTGCAGCAGCTGACTCAGGCAGTGAGCGCTTTGTGTGTAGTATGTTTAGTGTACAGTATTACAAGCCTAAACTAGACAGGGCCCGTATTTATGGCACTAAACGCCAGGCTGAGGTTTGCCAAACACTCACACAGACGTGTGACTGTCTTGTCTCACCACAATACTGCAGCTGCCCACCTCAGTCTTACAGTACCTTACTCTGCTCAACTAGTTCTGCTCAGAATTGAAGAAAGAGGTTCTGGACATTATTATATTTGCATTCTTTCAACTGTAATCTACATCCGAGTCAAGAGACCAGGAGTAAATTTGGGTAATTTTGATGAACAAAGTATTGCCTTTCAAATAAAAAATGTATGTCTGTATTTGAAAACTACTGTAATAATTTAGTAGTAATAACTCACTGGCACCTTTTTAATAATGTTAGCAGCCTCGCATGGAGAACCATAGGCTAGGCTACAGTACATCTCCATTGTGAACCTAATTTCAACACAGGTCTCAGACTGTATCAGAACATTTACCCCTTATACTGGTAAGCAGTACATGATCCACTGTGGTCTTGGGGGAAGTGTGTGGGAGGGCAGAGGAATGTATCAAGCTTTTGTGATAATTTAAGTCTATAAAGGGTGTGGCTAACAGCTTGGAGTATTTGTACAGTAACACCAGGCATCTTTTGTTATAAAAATGACTGGTGGCTGCAGTACTGTTGGTGGGTTTCCTGATTTGCATTACATGTATGCAGGGCCAATGAGGATTTTAAAAATTAACAATACTGCTCATTTTTGCTTTGCAAGTTCTATTATGATACTAAGGCCCAGATTTCAACTATTATTCAGCAACATCCATACCCAAAACATACCGAAAGGGTAATAATATAATATAATATAATAATATATCTTGCCAGTTCAGTTAAAATGGTGTGGGAAATGCAAAGAGAATAAATGGAAGAATGCATATATTTCTTGTTTTGTGTTTACAACAACGTGTGCAACATTTAACAATAGCTGTTTTTGGGGTTAGATCGACTACTGACAGGTGTATTGCATTGCGAAGTTAGTTTGGGGACGGAACTGCAAGACAGCTGTCACTCACCTTCCATTCTGTTCTGAGGAAAGCTGTTCAAAACTTCTACCCGGGGTAGAGGTCCTAGCGTCCGCAACTTCCTGTGGCGGACCTCCTGTTTTGGTTGGAGTCGCTAAAGCTGCACCATCAGCACTCACTGATGAAGGTGCCATCCTGTGCCGTGGCGATTCAGAGACTTCATCTGGAATCAGTGTTGCTGCTGGTGGCTTGGGTTCCACTTTCTGAGATACGACTAGCCTGGGCGTGTCTGAATCTGACTCCGAATTGTTTTTACTCAATCCAGTATCACCTACCACTGCCTGACTTTCAAGTGCTTCGGCAGCCATGGGTGCCAAAAGACTATTGCTTTTGTTTAAAATAGTCAATATTCAACGATTAAAATAGCTGCTAATGACAGACCACAAAACAAACACGTCAAGTTTGGTTTGCAATGCAACACTCGTAGTCAAATCACTCAGGAAACTTTTTTTAAACGCGCATCCAACTTTTAAACCAACTCTTATCCTCCGTTCTGTGCTGCTGCCTTTTTTGGTTATTTCGCTGGCCTGCTGTGGATAAGAAGCCTGCCGTTGTCTTTTTGGTTGATTCAGACTGGGAGGGTGCTTTGTGGCCCCGGTCTCTATATCCAGCCCTTTTTTCTTTCCTTCCTGTGTGTTGGAAAAGCCTGTACGGCTCAACTACCTTAGCTCTGCACTAGTAGAATCATGCTCTGTATCATCTTCGGGAGCCATCCATTGAGTATATTTTATTTTTTGGACGCGATCTAGCTTTTCCCCAGCCTGCCACTTGTAGACAAAGTTAAGTCGGTTTTAGATACTAATCGAGCATTGTGTAGCTCACCACCCAGCTGTCAGGTTTGGCCGATCCCTTCACTTTCCGCTTTGCTGCTCTCACTGTTTTGTCAGGCTCACAATCTGTCGCCAGGCTCGTTTCGCTCAGCCCCGTTACTCGGGCTATTCCGCAGCTGCTCCCGTCTCCTCCCATAAACTGCGAGGTTTCTCCGCTTCTGCCCTCTTGTGTCGAAGGAAGACTAAACAAAAAGAACACGATAACTGGTTTTAATTTGCAATAATTTATGGCACACTAGTTGTAAAAGTACATCTACAACGTTTGGAAAATGTATACTTTAACTTTAACTAACTGTAAATATATAATTTAACTGTGCCTTTAGAGTGTCTAGATCTGAAAAGAAATATCTCAATAAGGGATTTGCAACAGTCGGAAAAGTGCGGTAGTCAGGACAGATAGCTGCAAAATGACAGCAGTGCAAACTTGTCACCAAGGCAACTGGATTAAAATGAGAATTTTAAATCTATTTCTGACACACTTTGTATACCTGGTACAACAACATGCCCAACCAAACAGCTCGGCTGAAAGCCAGCGTTTCACATATACTGTGACCTGAACCCTGCACAACGATGCTGTACACACAGGAACTACAAAAAGCATTGTGAAAGAATGTGCGGTTATTGCAGAGTTCACTTCCTGCACATGGGATTTAGCAACTTTTTATATGTTAGATAGTTATATTTAGTATTGGATATAATGATGAAATACATTTAGCAACATGTTATTATTTTAGAAGCTTTTTAACGTCGCCTACTGGTCAGGGTAGCAAACTAGTATTACAGTATAAAGGTATATTTTGAACTTTTCATTTCATGTTAATAAACTCATGTTAAACATGATGATGCCATCCTGTCAGTTACCAGTTGAACACTTTCAGGCAACTGACAAACTAGCTTAACAGTTTACATAATATCTACCAATATAATTACACAGTTAGTAAATACAACCCACAGTCCTAGCTGTATGTAGCTTCTGTGATAGGGAAGAAGTCTATTGTACATGTTTTTGTTTTATGTTCTTTTACTAAAACCTTTTGGAGTAATGATTTTTTTTTTAAATCCTAGACCGTTTAAATGGTCCATCTACAAAGTGTTAATATGCGCGTTCAGTTAATTTACACATTCTTTTGGCGATTTTTTTTTATTAAATCAAAATTCTTAAAGAAACAAATGCATTTTGCACATTTTAAATCCGAGCTAAATAATTATTTCCAATCCATTAAATCAGTTAGTAATAGAAAAAAACAGTAATTTCTTGTAAAAAATGTAATTGAATTATCATTGGTTGGTTGCATTTTTGCCGTTTCTGTTTGAATCCAATTGTTTAGAATTTCTGTGCACACACTCCTATGTTTTAAAGTTAAATGGTAGCCTTGATTTCTTGTACATGTACAGTGTGGCTCTTTGCAACAATAAATAATATATATATATATATATATATATATATATATATATATATATATATATATATATATATATATATATATATATATATATATATATATATATATATCCCTCTGCTGGCACATTCGTGGTAATGCAAGATATAATCCGATAACAGCATAGTTGGTTAAATTGGACAATAATCTCTTGTTTAATAATGTTTTTCTAATACTGTTTACCCTTCTGTGTTCTGTTTGCCAGGTTGTTGTTGTTGCAGTTCATCAGGAAGTGAGGCAGAGATCCTATTCATATTACATCCTGGTGACTTTCTAGAACAATTTAAAGCAGCCCTGTAGCTACAGTGGAGCTCTCAGAATCATGTCTATCTAGTACATCTGGTACGGCACGCTCTGCCCCTAGTGAATGTAAGAATACCACCTTTATTCTATGTAGCATTTCTTAAATCTGTTAGAGACAGACTGTTGGACGGGGGACGGATACCACATTAATCAGATGTTCAGGCTCTTCATGTATCTTAGTTGTTTCTTGCAAATTCTTAAACATTAGCAGTTTGTCACAATGGTACAGGTTCCTCCGTTACAAGAATCACATGGAAACAGAGAGTAAAGCATGTGGTGAGGGTTATGGGTTGGGTTACCTAGTCATGTTGTTGATGCTGAATAAGACCCCACTTGCTGCTTATAGGAAGTTGGGACTTTACAGGAGTCAAAGGTTTGAGATTGGCACAATATGACTTTTACAGACTACTTTCATAGTGCAGTTGGAAATGTGTCAATAGACTGCAGCAATCAAATAATCAATGCAGTTTTTAATATTGGCCACTGGATGGCAGAAGAGAACTAGTCCTGAAGCATTTCTAAATGTGGTCCCTGGTGATTTTGTCATGCAGAACAGATACAGGTGGTTGATAAGGGTTTAAATTATGAAGACAGAACAATTGAAAAAAGAAGGCAAAGTGACAACTACTTCTTAGAAGAAGAAGAAATTATGAAACAATTATAAATGTAATCCATAAAAAACAGTGATTTCAGATTCATTCAATACAGTCATCGACAGTATCTAAGCAATACTTCCTTGCCTTTACCTCTCCGATCAATGTTAATAATCAGTGCTCTCATTTTATTTTATTCCATTTGTGTAGGGTGTACTTTTGACTCTGTTCCACTGATGCCCACTCCAATGTAATAATAGCAGGGGATCTGGCTAAAGATCGTGTTGTATCTCCAAATCACTTGCAGATTTATTCATGCAATTTAAGTTAAACAAAATGGCTAAATATATCACTTAAAGTAGGTTTATTTAATACTAATATTTTATTTTTAAAAGGCAGTGCTAATCAGCAATATGTTTAAAGCCCTCTTAGAAAAAAAAAATAATAATTACATTTTTTTTAAACTTTTAAAACCCTTTTACTAGACTACCAAAAAACAGTCTGAAGGCAGATGTGTATAATGCAAAGTTATTCATAAGTAGTGTTGTGTCCTTGAAAATGTCTACGCCTACAATTGCTGGAATAAGCATTTGCGTGTTTAAAATGGTTGATAAATCATTGTTTAACAAGATTTCTGTAAACCACTTACATGTACTTCAGCATAATAAATTGTTGTTTGGTAATGAATGGAACTGTTAAGAACTAGATGTAAGGTGACAAGCTTTACCATCACTTTCATTATTTAAAGAGAATGCAAATAGAGAAAGAGGCATTGTAAATAGAAAAAATATTGAATGCAATTATTTGGACATTCTGAAAGTGCTCAATATAAACTTTGCTATTAAAATTAATGTACAAATTCAGTTTCTTTCTGTAAAATGTAATTGAATTCATTTAACTTATTTATCTCTATATTATTTATAAAAACTGGAGAGGAATACAAAGAAGAAAATGATGATAAATAGAGAAAATACCCAGGAAATGGGAACTGCTTCCTTATTTAATTACTGTGTCAGACTGAATTACTTCTGAGATCTACAAACCAACCACATACATACAGTATAGCACAGTGGCATTTAATATCATAGTCAGCTATCAGCATCTGGGAGGTTGTTTAACACACAATGTGTATTATTCTATTGAGTAGCTGGATCAAATCGGATGTTGTTCTCATGTAATTGCTGAGTAGCTGGTTAGTTATTGCTTTGGGTAGCAAAGGTTGTGAGTTCCACTTATGGACTTACCAAATGCTTACCTGTATGAGGATACAATACATAAACACATAAAGGCATACAAATGTGAACACGTATACTGATATTAGTAACGCATGCTTTAATTACAGTTGTTCCGAGCCAGCCAACATACTGTATGTTATAACTATATGCAGGGATTCAAAAATACATAGCTGAAAGGACTTTGTTTTAAAATAAATAGGCTTCTATTTAGATGTACTGTAGTTGGTTTTGTTGGTACAGTACTATATTTTCAACAGAAGAAGCATTTTTAATTCAGAACGACATGATTCTGAAAATATCGCTTGCCAAAATGCATCATAGTATCTAAAATGTAATGATTAACTGTTTTACGTTAGACTAGCTGGTCTTGTTCGCTTTGTTTTTGCTGCATTTTCGTCATTACCCTACAGTGTTTACTTTTTCTGTGGTATCGCTTCACTTGCAGGACACTGACTGAAGGAAATACATTTCCTGGATATCTTGCTGTTATGCAGAAACTGTGTGATAATTAGAGGTAGAAATACTTGTACATGTTGTACTGTAAGTGCCTGAAACAAAGAAAAACTCAGAACTGCTTAAAAGCATATGACAATACAATAGATATGATTTTTTAAGACTTCAGTCCATTTTAGTTAACTGACAGTTCTGAAGTGACATCATTATAAATATAAAGAATGTTTTTATTTTGTAATGTAAAATGTTGAGAAAAATGATATAATAATAAAAAAAGCCTTGATGGGATAGTCAGGAACCGTAAGCATCAGTTACCTTAAGTCCCAAGATAAACCAGTATTTTGTAGTATAAGGCATGCTGGCAATTAGTCTATAACCCTAGTGGCCTTTGAGTTGCCTTGAGATGTTGAATTCTCAAAACTCCCTTCTTTTAATGATTTAATCAATGGCAATATTTAGATTCAACACCATTTAGATCAATTTGATAATTGGGTTTGAATCTGAGCTCAACCACCTGGAGACTTACACTGCATTCTGCATTCAATTAAAAATGACATCCATAACTTTACTCAATTAAAGGTAAAACCTGAACGATGTTGAAGCAAGAGAATTCATTAGTGCTCAAAGGTACCACTTCTCATGAGGCTAGCTTTATAGTATTTCAATCTCAGAAGCAGAGACGTTTGGATATGGATAGCAAATTATTTGCACTTTCTACATACCAGTACGTTCCAAGCTTTACACACAGTCTACACGAATGAAATGACTCTATATTAGCACGTCTCTGACTACTGAAAACATCATCATGGTGTGGTAATCACGGCTTAGTGCACCAGAACCACTCTCACCTTAAGCAATAATGGGCCTCTCTGTCTGTGATTTCTCAATCAGCCTGGGACTGGTGGTCATGAAATTCTCCATTGCATCCTACAAGAGAGGGATTCCCCTGGGGAAGGTTTGAGGAGCACTGGCAAGGCAGTACAAGAAGCACACAACAAATGCACTGCCCGCCTGGCATACCTAGGTCTATGAAAACCTCAGTCTCTAGTGTTTGCAATCTGGCATCTCTCATGTAGAAAGACTTACAAGTGCAGGGTTTTTAATTGCAGGTTTAAAGCTGCAGTTTCCCCACAATCATTTTCAGTTTTATTAGTAAAATGTGATTCCTGGGCTGCTCCACTCTAACATAGTTCTGTGCGCTATAGTTCATTGGAACCTGGTCTGTGTTGGATTACCAGTTGGTTTACATTCCCTGAAGGTAGTATCAGCTGATGGCACCCAGGCTCTTTTTGAATGAAATAACTTCTACTCCTACTACTACCTGCAGCGGCAGGAGGTTAAAATATGACCTGAAACTCCACTGTAGGGCACAGAATTAATAAATCATTCAATTTCTGTATTTAAAAAGGTCAAAACAGGATGACCTGGCCAAAGACAACATACTGTACAATTATCATCCATCACAAAAATAATACAAAATAAAATCGATGGTGTTATATTGCATATATACAATAGTTACATCACAAACACAACAGCACCACAAATAAATAAAAACAAATGCATAAAATACAGCACATTCGGTGATAACAATTACAGTCATTAACGAGTTATGTAAAGCATTCCAACTATCTGCTGCTGCAGATTCATACGCACATCTACCAAAATGTAGAAGCAAAAATTTCAAATAACGTTTTTATAAATGGTGTTTCTGTGAAATGCAATGTGAGCTAATAACCCTCTTAAAACCAAAGGGTGCACATTACATTAGAAGTTGCTCATGTGTTTTTTTTTTGTTCCAGTTGAATTTGGTCAAAGTCTTTGGATGGTAACTCATTTTTCCATTCTTTCCTCTAACCCAGTGCATTCTAATTTTAACCCACTACCACAAAGCATTAAAATGATAAATGAAAGAAACAGGCAGTTCCGATGCTTAAACCAAGTTTAAAGTTGTCTTGTCAGTTTCCTGCTGTGTTTGAATAATGGAGTCTCCTGATAAAAGTTGAAATTTATGACTCTTTTCTTACTATCAACAATGGTGACCACACACTGGTTAACGGGAACTAGCAATTAGTGTATGCAAATCAGACAGGGTGAAATAGGCAGTTCCTGTCCAGAGTTAATTTCTAGGAATGTATGTCATGAGGTTATTTGAACAAATCCATATTTCAGATCAAGCTGTCTGTGATTTTCAAAAATCACGTTCGCTCTGAAAACCACAGCACCACCAGTATTTTTTTATGGTAATTATTCTTAATGCCCGAACAAACATAGCTAATACATGCTAACAAACCATCATACATTAACTAATTATATTGATCTAGTCACATACTTACAAATACAGAGCGCACTGTAAAAATATTGTTTCTAATTTGGTGAACAAAGGCTGCTCTCTTTTATTTTCTCCTGCAGTCTAATTATTCCAAGCTGTTTCAGTTTTCTATTAATCATGCTCAAATTGTAGGATTTTTCGCTTCTTTGGCTGAGGTGTGAGTTGTGGGTTGACTCCCAATTAAATCTCCCCCTTCTACCGGCAGGCAGTCGCTAATGGGATTTAAATGTTTGGAAGGCTTGACTGGGACATGCAGAGTGCAGAGGGATTTTGGCAGTGATGAAATATGCTTCCACTACAACAGGCAGAGATGAGAAAGAGATATTACCACCACTACCTGAATGAGTGAAGATGATGCTTTAACATGTTCTAATGCTCTTTGTCATGGGGGCTTTGATCCTACTGAGGGTATTTAGAGTAACTCTTTGACAGCAGCAACAGGAATGTGCCACAGATGATGACACCTTGGTCACAAGCAACAGTGACACAGCTCCTGTGTCATAGAATTGTGTTTGGCTTTGTTTAGATAAACATATAATTGCACTGGTTTATTTAAGTAGGATACACTTGCTGTAACACATACAGTAATTTAAATGTTACCAAAGCTGTTTGTCAACATAGCGTTTTGTATCTAGTAAAACAAAGTAAGAATTATTTTGTTTTTACAAAATCACCTAGCATTCAATTAATCCAATGTCATCGATGTCTTAATTTTAGGAACTGTTTGAATATTTAACATAATTATTCAACAAAGACAAAGGTTAATGGCCATTCCATAGCTACTATAAAAGGTAATTAGCTTTAGTGACAAACAGCATAACACCAAGAACAGCATGAAAAATGAACAAATGCAGTCTCTGTTCACTAATGCTCAGTATACACTGGATTCAGCGCTGAAATTACTAATTAACACATCCGTGTTTACTCTGCCACATCAGTAGTCCTTGTTAATTTGCAAAAGATTCAGTTAAATTAAGCAGCATATTATTGTGTTTTTAGCACGCCTATTGTATTTGCTGAGGATTTAGTGGTGTGCAACTACAAACTGAGCTAGTGGTGTTTTCCTTTGAAGTCAAATCTAATTTAACTCTTTCAAACGGATTCACTCGCAACACAAAAATCTGGAGTTTCTAATTAGCTGAAGCAAATTAACATCAGAGGTGACCTTATAATTCCAACTTCAATCCAACTCTGTTCTATAGCAGTAATCTGCACTAAACAATAAACAAGCTGTTGTGAAAATGCTTTTTTTTCTTCTAAAAATGTAATTGTTCATCATTGTTGCACACATAGATCGGCACTATCTCGTTTACAGACATGCATATAGAAGATGTAGGGGGAACTTTACAAAGCCAGAAGTCATTAGCACACTTATTTTTAAAAAATGTTATTCACAGGTGAAAAACACCTACCCCGTTACTAAGCAACTGTGTTAGGTAAACAAATTCAACCTTTCTTGGGGTCCCCAAATAGAGCAAAATACAGGTTCAAAAAAAATTCATAGGCTAAAGTTATAGTCATGAAGGTTCCCCACATTTTGAACTAATCAATGTAAGATTTTCAGAGTTAGAAAAGGCTGTGAAAAAGGTAAAAACAATCTGAAAACGTTCTCTGTGAAATGAGACGCCACAACCATCGTGTTTTTTATAATGGTGGGTTGGTAGCTATGGATCATACAGCAGAACTGTCAGCAGAAATAGGTACACATTTCTAATTACTGCCTGAACAGAACAATGACTGACCTGCTTGCAAGACGAAGCCCTCTCTACCACTGCCATCAGTCCTGGTATCCCCTGTTCTACACACACTGGGGCTTTACTAGTTCTGCAAGGGATCTTTGAGTGATATAACAGAGGGTACAAAACATTCCAAAGCTATCCAGGCAGCAATACAAAATGTGGTATAAGATTATGATAAAGAAAAAATGAGTGCCCCAAATATACACAGAGAAAATCTGCCTGCAAATGGGACTGACATTGTGCTTGCTCTGTATAATAACACATTATAGCTTATTTTTTAACATCCGACATATAATGAAGAGGGCTTTCCTAATTTATGAGGTCTTAATGAGGAAGCAATTAAGCAAATGCATTTCCTTACTGAGACAGAGTGAAGAAACCACTTTCGGCAAAAAAAAAAAAATGTAATTTTGTCTTCAACAGATAATCACCTTTTCATCCCTCTGTACTTGACAAATGTAAAGAGGTAAAGTCTGTAATGTCTAAAAACAGGATATTATCCACAAACTACCCTTTCCATATCCGTACTTTTATGTACCTCAATTGTGTAAAAACCAAAGCTGTTTCCTTTCCGCTTTGTAAATGTTACTTCTTCTTGTCTCTTGCTAATACTGGCACAACTGATAACAGAAACTGAAACAGAAATCCTAATTATTTTGGCAGTCTCTTGCCAAGGGTGCCTTTTAACAACCTTTCGTAATTTGCAGACTCCATGTAGAACATGCATACTTCTCTTATATAACGAACAACTCTTGTATTACTCTCACCTCTTATGTAGAATATTTTAAGCCTAGTATACTGCACACCTTGTATACAATGCAAACCCGTGTACAACAGACAGACATTGTAATAAAGTTTGTAAACTGGTGCGTCTTACAGTTATAAAATTACATTATTTCAATCTTGCCAAATTGGTGATCACATTTGACCAGTACTTTGAACTTTTCTACTGATTCTTGAGTTTATTTAGTTTTGTATACTATCTGATGACTGTGATAGATTGATCTCTATTTCCCCTGCCTCCACTGCTGGGGCAGTATGAGGTTGGAATGAGCTCTCTTTGTGAAATCTAAGCATAAGAGGGAAAATTATATAAAAAGCTTATTTTGTATATAGCAGCTTACAAATATAAAATGAGTTTAAGGAACAAAAGTAAGAAACAAGCAATGATTATAAATGTAAAAGTGGAATGAAATTAATATTTAAGGGATGAAAGATTAAAGGGGAAAAAATACAAAACACAGACTGATGTCACAAAAAAGTACAATTCTGACAGGGCTTAATTATCAAGACCCTAATTATTTTATAAAGGATCAAATACTAGAGCAAACAAGGATAGAGTGTGACCTTTTAACATTGGTGAAATGTATATGGTCTTCAAAAATCACATTCATGTGCATTCCCTTGTTAATTAGCTGTATTTCCCCCTGCAAGCACCATACTGAGGCTGTGTGGTCCAGTGGTTAAAGAAAAGGACTTGTAAACAGGAGGTCCCCGGTTCAAATCCCTGAGCCAGTCACAAAACCCTGAGCAAGTCACTTAACCTCCTTGTGCTCCGTCTTTCGGGTGAGATGTAATTGTAAGTGACTCTGCAGCTGATGCATAGTTCACACACGCTAGTCTCTGTAAGTCGCTTTGGATAAAGGCGTCTGCTAAATAAACTAATAATAAATACTGTCTTATTGATTAAGATTTTTGTACCAGCAAAAACATATTTAAAAAAATACTTTGTCTGCCAAATGAATCAATACATTCTCATGATAAATGAAGTTGTATATTGTATAATTGAACAGAGATGGTAATACTAATGACAAAGCATTCATTTAGGGTTCAGAACATCAGAACATCCGGATATACAGGGTTCGGGTTCGGGCACATTTCAAGTGGGAACCCTCAATATCCTACAATATTTTCCTGTGTCTCTGGAGAAGTTAAAAAATGAGGTTCTATTATGTAACTGGGGCATTTGGCTACTTGTCTTTACATTGTATTTACTGTACAGCAGATTTAAAAAAAATAAAAGCATAGATGCAAATGTGTTTTTCAGTGTCATTAAAAACATATTGATAAAGGCACCAGCACCCCTTCAATTAAATGAAAGACATAGACATATATACAGTTCACAATGCTCCAGTGGAGCTGTTTATTAAAACACAATCAATGATTAGAAAAAGTTCTGAATGTATATTGTGCAATTCAACTAAGGTAAACAGCAGCAATTCAGAACATTGATTAGATATTAGGGCAATTCGAGACAGTAGTTGTACACAATTGATACTATCCAATATTAGAAATAAGACACTAGGTTGGTGTAATAGTATGCAAAATATCCAACATCATGTAGGGTTTAATATTTATTCCGTTAAAACATAAAGACTATGTAGCAAAAGTGCCAAGTGCATGAATTATATCAATACTCTTATTTAAATGCACACACTTTAATATGGCAGAACAGCAAAATCTCAAGGTGCAGTAAAGAGCAAAGTGCAATAAGTGAAAAAACACACAACATACAGTCTAATAATAAAAAGACAATTTCCTCCCATTGGTATTTAACACCTTAAACTCACAAATTCGAAATGACTTGGTAATTTGGGAAAATGTTTGTAAACCCATTAATTGTACATCTAATAATTCAAAACACCCAATCAAAACTAGAAGGTAAAATGTTTAAGAACTTTAGACATCAAGACACAGAAATAAAACAAAGTGGTTTGGAATTGTTTGCATTGATTTTTTACAACATAGTAAAAAAAAAGAGAGAACTGTGAACCATCTGGAGTATAAAAAATAATAAGGTTTTAATTTTCATGTCAATGTCTAATATCTAAAGCAAGTGGTGCCGCAATACTGGCTGGCATCATGGCCTCTTTAGTAAAGTCATTCTGTAATCTGAGTATGAAATTAAAGAACATGTCTGAAGAAAAGTGACCATCACTAGTGAATACATACTGTGGTAGGTTTTATCAAAAGTACCTTTTAAATTAAGGCTTTTCTTGCCTTTTGTAGTCGGGGTAGAAACTATGAAACTCTCAAAAAAATCTGTCTGGGACATTTTCCTCACAATATGTCTGCCATTTATCTGTTACTACTACACTCGTTATTGAGAAATGCAGGACCTATATCACATTATACACATTATTCATTGGGAAATGAATTAATCAAGTCTGAAATGTTAAATTCGAAAATATATCAAATATTCGTTAAAATATGTATCAAAAGTGGCTAACACTTTAGTTTAGGGATCCATTATAAGTGGTTATAAACAACAGAAAAAAGTGTATACCAACTGTTTTCCAAAAACAAAGCAACCCGATACAATTGTTGAGACAGACATATAAAGACAGACAGACAGAGAGACAGACTATATTCCGTTATAAGCGATTATAAACAATAGCAAGAAAAATGACAAACGTAAATAATAGTCTTATTATTTCGAAATCGTATTCTATAATTGTTAATAGCACAATTAATAACATGTTTATAGATTGTTTGTAATCACTTATACCGGATCCCTAAAGTGTTACCCAAAAGTCTATCTACTCAACCCATTTTGTTCTTCTGGTATGAAATATGACACAGGACTCTATCACTGGCATATAACAGAACACTCTGCTGGGACCCACATTAAACTTTTCAGTATTAAAATCCAGTTTACCTGTGAGATTTATTTCACTGCCCTATGAGCCCCATATATCAGGCTCTGGCTCTATGATAACAATGCGCTGGGGCTTAAGTCTCTGACAGATGCATATTTGCTGACATATAACCCAGCCGAAGCCAGAGATCATTACCCCTGTGACTGATTGGAGGGCAGCCGTGACTTAACAGTTTTATTTCCCTCCTGCAGCTGAGCTTCTTGACCATGCTAGCTGAGCAGACACAGCCTTTCAAGTCTTGTTACCAGTTCAATGGCTCTATCGTAAAAATGCGCCTCTTCCTCCAGCCCCTTCATCTTGATCATCGCTGATGGGCTATCAATAATTTCAGGCTGGGTGCGCACTTGGCTGAAGGTTAAATAAATTCTGCTTGATTGTTTGTACCCAAGCGGAAGAATTCCAATTTGCAACAGATTTTCTTACAAGCAGGGGGAGTGTCATGCAGGTTAAAAGAAAGCTTCTGTAGGCACTGTACTGTATACACATGCTGCAGGTGATGCACTGTGGACCCAGGACGATAGAGAATGCAGAGAGGTGAAAGATTTGGGCTGCTGGATACTATACTTCTAATTTATAACATTTTTTACTTGGTTTGCATGCCAGTGGAGCATCCATTGATTTTGCATTGTTTAAAAAGGGGCTAGTATTCACTGTTAAACTAAATGTTGAAGAAAAAGAGAAATATTCACATATACGTTACTATTCATATATCATAAGTTGTGATGTTTATTTTTTGCAACACAAACAATTATTACAGTAAACACGTGTTTAAAATTAGTTTAGTTTATTTTATTCACCGGTACATCTCAGTAGACCATACTCAATAAAATAGCAATACAACAATAAAAATAATTCCAAGCAATTACTGTACATCCAGAATATATATATATATATATATATATATATATATATATATATATATATATATATATATATATATATATATATATATATATACACATTTGGTTTTACAGTGTGAGTCAGTGCTTTTATTAATTCTGATAAAATGCCTCTAAAAATGCAGATTCTATTCATGCTAGTCTTTGCGGTCAACAGAAATGAGTCACCTAATAATTTTTCACAACTGACTGCACTTGGCAGTTCACAAATGTCTGTAAAATGCTGCTCAACCTCTGAGGTATATAGAAACTGGGATTCCATCCATGGAAAAAATAAATATTAAGGCTTTTATGAGCCACTAACCCACACTCTCTTTTGTAGGTTGCTGACTGTGTCCCAAAAGAATTGCCCTATGATTGTTACTCTTTTAAGTCCTTCCTTAATTCTTCATAATACATCATCAGAGTTCACATTTCTTACACTAGCTACTAAACTGGAATGTAGCATTCTCTTTTGATAGCCCTGAATCCACACCCACACACCTAAGAACTTTCTAATGATTGCCAGATTAGAGGTCTTCCAAGGATGTATCAAATAAAGGCAGGCTACCATTGTAGTTTTATTTTTATGGCTCGTAAATCATCTTGCACTTTCTAAACTACTAGTTACTAGGGCAGGTTTAAAGTTACACTATTATTAAACCTTGTAACACCCCTTTGTGTACGGTACTTGCTATGAATGCAGTCTTCAGCAAGAGCAGCACCAAATACAGAGCATATATTGAACAACATACGCAGAAAAGGTCATTTACGGTGAGCATGGTTTGTTATTTCATACAGTATGTATTCAGGTTATATATCATTTTGATGCTAAGTTTCCACAGTTTTGATGCTGGTGGTCAGTGTCTCTCGTATCTTGCAGGATTAATGGGGTGTGCAGCAATCTCTGTACGATTCTAAGGATTTACATCAACACCTTTCCATTCTATTCTGTCTATTCTGTCGGTCATTGGATTTGTACAGTTCTTCAGCATTCAAAAAAAATAAAATGTCCAATTTATATTTGCAGTTGGGTTTTAGACACACTGGGGTCTATTTAATTGATTTAAACGAAGGTGGATGTAAATACCAACACTGATTCTATAGTTAATAAAGTGAAAAAGCTTCTAAAAATCAAATCCAACATTTCATTTTAGTCTTATTTTTGGGTATGATTTGAATGGTGGGGATATTTACATCCGCTGCTGTTCAGATCAGTTTATTAGACCCCAGTAATTAAATCAATGCAATACATTGCAGGAGCGCTACACAGCCAAGGTAATTCGATTGTTTTACTGCATCGAAAATATGCTTACGTCAGTCACAGCGTTCTCACCTTATTAAATATATATGATCCATATCTGGCCAAATATTAAAACAGCAAATTACAACATATTTAATGACAAATAGTTCATTAAACATGACAAGCTTTCTAAGAACTGGGGTGGTAGAAACACTTTCTGGGATAAATGCTTCTCGCTCAGCCACTGAAAGCTGTTCCAATGTCAACAGCAAGTACCAAGTTAATGTCTAGTCCTTACTAATAATGTCCAGTGCTGTGGTACCGTGGGTGCAACAAGCTCAATCTTTGAGTCACACTTGGCATTTCTGGGCCACTGGGCTAGAGGTCTTCATGAGTCTACCTGGACCCGAGGAAACCGAGACCTGACCCGTACGGGTTTTCGGGTGCAAAGTTGTCACGCAACACTTAGGTGGGATCGATTTTTAGTACTTTGGTACTAAAAATCATTGTTTATAATTCCTGTTGCGTGGATTGGCTTCCCCCAGTAACACGACATGGCTTGCAGAGCGCAGCAGCAGACAAGTGACCCATATCGAAGGTGTTTCTTTTAGAGTAATGGATTTGTTTATGAAGGACGTGAAAGAAAAACTTAAGAAAAACAAATTCCATGAACAAAAGCTCTCAGAAAAATGCAAGTCTGCGGTGTGGGAATCATTTGTTGTTATTGTGGACAAAGAAGGAAAACGAGTTTTGTAAAACACAAATTTTACATCTCAATTCCATTTGCCCTTGTGTTAAGTTTGTAATAAAATCACGCATTTACGACATTGTACTTCAGTTCATTTGATTTTCAGATAATGTATTTATCTTTGTATCTTTTACACAAACATATTATATATTTAATTTTACAGTATATATTTTAATTTTCCCTCTGTGTAGGTTCCTGATGTAATAAACACTGTCTGTAGTTCAGCCAGATTTCCAGGTTGACTGGATGAAAACACTGCTTTAATACTGTTTCTAGTCAGTGTAAATATGCGGTAAGCGGTGGGTTAAAAATTTGGACCCATGAAGGCCTCTACACTGGGCACGGTGCTCTCAGTCGTCGCTCACGTTTCGACACTAGATGGCACTGAAGGGTGATTGTTATTTCAATTTAGAGGCCAAGGCGTGTAGAAACCTCAAATCATGTTTTACAACAAAGGTGAAGAATGGTGCAATAAGACAGACAGGCATATATTATATATTAAAAAAGAGAGTGCTGGATAGTGTTTTTAAAAGTGGTTATAAAACAAGAATAATGACGCTGTTTACAGCTAAAAGACAGCTGTCAGCTTCAATGGCTGTGATTGATGTCCAAACACCCTAGTATGAAGAAAAAAAAAACCCTGACCCCCAAAAATGAATGACTGCGATTCAGCATCTTTAAATGTGCCACTTAATATACTGCGAGCGTAATTAAATTTCCAGCCCTGTGACCTTGAGACCATTTCCAGAGATAATAAATGAGATCAAGAGTTAATCAATGTAGACACAACTAGCACTGTCCAAAGAAGCACAACTCTGTCACAGCTTTGTCAAGGTCATGACAGGAATTAAAGCGACTGGCAACGCCAAGCAATACGATATTTAGCTTTTGGTGGAGACTGAAGATATCTGCCTATTGCCTCCCAAGCAACAAATCCACAGATCATAGATTCCATTTCTTTTTGTTTTAATCAGATCATTAAAAAGCCCAATCTACACACTGTTATTAGGTATAATATTTATAAGTGGGTTGAATGAATCACAGTGCTTTCTTTTGATTGCAGTGACCAAATACATTTCCAGGCTCTGCAACACCACGTTTGCCTGGATTTGTTTTAGGAATGAAGAGTGATATGTTTTATTCAGGAGAGTTATTTTCTGAGAATTGATGCACTTTTAATGCTGTTTTAAATGAGGAAACTTTTTTTTTTGTACCTGTTAATATTAAGATGATAATTAAGGGGACAATGAAGATTTGGTCCCAAATGTTTTTGTTTTTTATGGATACATTTTTTAATGCAAATAAAAATAACTTTATATTGATATGCAATCTTACCAACTTATATTGATAACATGTGATTGCTTCTCCTTTACTACTACTACTACTACTACTACTACTACTACTACTACTACTACTACTACTACTACTACTACATAATAATAATAATAATAATAATAGGTATCAGTAATATAAAGCTATAAAATGCAGATTAGTCATTGCATAAAATGTACTGTATTAAACTGCAGGTCACATCAATAAATAAAAAATCCTCAACTTGTCATGGTACTAATTTAAACAAAAACTAAAGGGTATGTATTATTCACCTTCTGTCTCCCTAGAAATACAGATGAAAGAGACTTCCTCTAAAGAATAGTGTGACAGCTGTGCACAGTCTATCTGTCGGCTGCTGTCTCTCGTAGCAGTAAAAGAGCAGCAGAAATTATAATCAAAGGTTAGCAATATAAGCAAAACTGTTGATATGCTATAATAGCAACCTATTTCATTATGAGACTAAATGTTTAACCCTAAAAGGAACATTTAAGATCGTCTCTCAATACTGCTCAGGTTTATTCACTCTCACTACAGTAGAGACAAAAACTAGAAAACATTGTATAAAAAACTACTTATGTGTGGTTGCTGGGATTTTTGCAATGTTACTGACCTAAAAAGGTTGATCAAAGACTGTTGCAACTCTCGAGCCTGAAGCGAGTATTAAATTGGACCATTCTATGTTTTGCTCTGACAAATTATACTCCAGAGCCCTTTCAATCGTGGATGCAACTTAATTAACAAGAGACAGTCAGAGGAACCATTTCAGACTTCTTTTTAATGTGTTTTCAATATTTTATTATTTTGATCCTTGAGCAAATCAGGAAGAAGTTAGAAATAACTTTAGCAGAAACTATTTACTGATTTCTTCCCATGTGATGATCTATGTATCTAACAGACTGTGTAGAAGAACCTGAGTGGATAGAATCAATTCCTGCTTTATTCTCATGGCAAGTGGCTTGAGCATCTATTTACTGTCAAACAGCTGCTCTGGTAGAACCCAGAACCACTCAGAATGATGATGACAAACACCATCAAATAGTAATGAGATGCGTGTAGCTGAGGCAATCCTAGTGGATTCCCTGCTACTGTAAAATGCTCTAGAATACCATCTACAGTAGCTGTGGCTTATCCTGGCTGGGTATAAAATCTGCCTTTAAGAATATGTAAACCACTAGGTAAGGTCATGTTCTAATTCATGCAGATTCGGTAACTTGCTTTGATCGTCTTAAAGAGTAAGGGCCCTATTCTGATGAAATGAGTGCAATCGCAAACGCAGTGGTTAGAGTCAATTGCGTCTGCCCCGCAGGGAGCGGCTTCTGCAAAAGTGTGATTCTGATGGAATTAAAAACCCAGCACAAGCGCGTTTAGTGGCTCACTGACAGCCCAGCCAATCAGTGCTGAGTAGGTTGGGGAATCTGCTTTTTTTGGTTGTGTGTCATAATGTGTGTTTATGTATTCTCTCCCATTGGCCTGGCCTTGGATGTGCTGACTAGGTCCACACGCTGTACTAAACTTCATAAAATATTTTCTTTATGTACCACACTTTTTGTTTCATAAACCAATTTAGCCTAACAACGTTGTTTCTTTTGTAATGTATTAATGAAAATAATATTACATACCTGCTATACCCTTCCTCTCAATGGATTAAATCACAGTAATAGCAAGCATATCATCCATGATTATTTGGGGTCTGCTTAAATCGTGAAGAATTTACATATTTTTCCTGGTAGGTCATGGAATAAAATTATGATTTCGCAGACCTGTTTAAACATTAAATAAACCCAAGTAGATAATATTTCAGAACACTATAAAAGCCTAAAAATATTGGTACTGGAACTGGCTTCCTTACTAAAACAGTGCTGCCATGTTTTAATGCAAGCATGCAGCATCCCCCAGCAGTTTGTTTGAAGCGAGGTGACTGTGCTGGATCGTACCTGTAGTACTGATTTAACTTGGATTCAACCGACAGGAATACTTTTTGTCTGCGCTGACTTGCAAGTTTGTTTTCTGAACGCTGTTATTTGTTTTACATTCTGTTTAGCAGCCTCTGTAGCAGCCTTTTGTTTAATGTGTGAGTCTGAAGCTAAATAGCGATCAATTGTATTTTTTCCAAAGTCACATTACAAGATGTGCAAAACGGCATGTAAAGTTTCTTTGGGAAATTTCTTGACATGATCCTCTGCCAAAATATACTTTGCTTTTTTTCTCGTTTGTTGTGTATTTTTGGTATTTTACCAATGCTGAAAACTAGACTTTAGCAACCTAAATCAAAATAACAATGCAACACTGACTTTGTCCCACTTCTTACTGCACAGTACAGGTCACAGAAGGCTTTGGAGTATTTTTTTTAAATGGTATTTGTCTAAGGACTTTATTTATTTATTTTTTTACTTTTCTTTCTTTGATTTCCTCTTTCTCAATCCAAATGCAAGCAGTTGCTACTTAGGTCTACTTTGCTTTTTATAGTGTGTTCAATTGTTAAAAGTCCTGATTGCACCACTAAATAAACCTGGTTTCAGCGGGTCTAACGCAGTGCTCAGTTGTCTATTTGGGACCCCATTGCGCAGTCATCAGAATCAGAAATGTGATTTTAATTTCCTTACACTTCTACAGTTTGCAATCATTCTGAGTGCTCCTGGGTTCTGGTTCTCCAATACTGAGTCATTTTAGGAAAATCAGCTTGCTAGGGGAATTCTAAATTCCGGCACTGCACAGCCTTATTCATTCTATTCAAATCATGTGACAATGTGATCTTTGAGTTCTGCCAAACCCACCTACTCTGGAAGAACCCCTCAGAATGTCTACAAACATCATAAAATAGTAAAGGGAATGTAAATAAGCTACAATAACTTCTTCTGATCCAATGCCTATGAAAAAAGACTAAAATCCAACAAGCTGAGACAAATTACATATTAACTTTTTCATGCAATAAAATAAGGATGACCTGCCTTCATGCCATCATTAATGTTTCTTGAAATGTAAGCAAATGTCTTTTTTTTTAATTATCATAATCCCTTTATGATACATGACATGTCCAACCTTTGTAGCATTTTCTGTATTAATGTAATTTAAGCTATCAATCATGTTAATCCAACAGGATCTGCTTTCATTTTTTCTCCTCTTCTTGGGAATTTGGTTAAATGGCAAAGTGGATTAATGAACTGCCTTGTTAATATAGCTTTCTGCTCGCTGTCTGAGCTTGAATCATGACCACATCAACAGCGGCCAACAAGCTTTAAGACTTGATGGCTAATCAGAGATCAAGTGGGAGTAAGTTCTGAAGGGCTTGGCCTTGACCCAAATGTCTATCAGGTTATATCCGTGCTGCTTAGTACTGTAGATTTCAACTATCTTTGAGACTGGTCTCAAAATATCAACCATACCCGATAACAGTGTTAGAATGTCTAACTGCTGTGCTATGTGATTGAGACTAAAATGCACACAACCCCAAAGCAGCTTGAAAAAGCATTTGCATTTGAAAAGAATTGCTGAAGATTGTATGGAGGGAGGTTGATGCCTCATTTGAAATAAATGCAGCTCTTATGTAATGCCCCTGCTTATAATGTATGTTAGATTGAAAGCTCTCAATGATAAACTTGTATGTTGTACAACTTTCAAAGACTGTCTCTGGGATATGTGGTCCCAGGGTGTCATATAGATTCAGCACTTACTGAATTACTTATTTACTCTCGCATGGTTTCTTATCAGTAGAAAATGACAGAGGAAGCCATACGTTTCAAAACGTGTTTAAAACATTTAATCATACACACAGTGTAAAGTGTGTGTGGGGGGGCAGGGGTGGGGAATGTAAGGTTGTCAGGGATGTGGTTCAATCTGTCCCATTGGGGAATGGCCACACCTGTGATTGCTGGCAGGGACAGATTTAACCCCATCCCTGGCAAACTTACATCCCCACACACGCTTTATACTGGCAGTGTTTGTGTATATATTTGTTCCATATTTCATCAGAAAATTAGAGAAAACCAATTATGTAACTAGCTTTTTTTTTCAAGAGATAATTAATTGAGGGTGTTATTTAAATATAAGAATGATGCACCACACCAGCAGTAATAGATGTCATGTTGAAAGAATGGTTTCATTGAACTTTAGCTCATAAAAAGATTTCATCTGCACCTGCACGTCAGCTGCTCTATCTTTATTTAACATGTCTGTATCGAGGACAGTCATTATTCACTCTGCCAGAAACCCCTAGAAACGGCAGATCAAGTGTGTCGTTACTATACCTAAACTCTCAGCCTCTTTGCCATGAGGGATTAACCCTTTAAAACCTGTATATTCTAGAACCCCCCAGCTATTCGTTTGCCTTTCAAGCACCACTTTCAAGCACCATAAGAGGCTTGGCAATGACTCAAAACACCAGTGCATACACCTTTCACACTGAGGGGCTATGAGGGCCTGACACTACCAAATGGGTTATGATCTCAAATCGAACAAGGAGCACAGCAAATTTACAGTCTTCATCATGTCAGTGCTTAGCATTTTTACCCAGGGAAAGCTTGATAATCAGATTCTGTTGAGTCAACTTACGCTATGGCAGCGCCTCAAATATGAAAGGACTGCCTATTTTAGTTTGGTGTTATTTATTTGACAAAACAGTCTGCTTTACATCATGGTCCATGAGAGGCAAGGAATACAATAACTATGACCGTTTTATTAAAAGCATTTGCCAATACAAGTACATTTACACAAGATGTATAAAAAGCTGATTTTAAACAGACTTTGTTTCTGAGATATGACATTTCGCATGTTTTTAATGCAGCAGAAATTAAAAGGTGAATAAAAAGCTCTACAGCTTGTGTTTTTGCTCTGCTGTCAATTTAAAAATGATTTGTTTTTTAACAATAACAGCAACATGCCCCCTGTTGCAATGAGTTGCCATAAAATGAACAATTATTTACCCTTGTAATTAAAACAACACACATTAAGCAAGGCTTAATCAAATGAATAAAAAATGTCACGGTTTTTGGCCAAATGACTACAAATTGTATTTAGTCTTGTGGTCAACTGCTTAAAAGCTGAAGTCGTTGGAGTCTATTTAACAACGTCAGTGTTTAGATCTGCCACTCAATAGATGAACTGAATATTGTGCAAGGTGGCTGGTTTAACAGAACCTATGTAAAGGAAACCAAGCCAGAAATTGCTATCCTTTAGTATTGTTGCTGCCCCTCTCCAGAAAATATGAAATTATGTTTATGATATTATTAATGCAGCTGTAACTAGTATTATTTTTTTTTTTTTACAAGGGAGAGAATTAATTGAAAAATATTCCATTACCACCACAGTCCAAAGTATGCATACATGGTATTTGTCTTAAAGACATAAACCTTACTTAAATGGTAACTGCAAAAGCCAATGCAATCTATTCGCTCAATCAATCAATGTTATTGCTCAGTTCTCATTATCATTTACTGTTGGGTTTCAAATGGTGACTCAGTGCAAGTCAACGATTTGTATACATTATTTACAGATATAAAACTTTCCAAACCATTTTATTGAAGTGTTGGGACTTTCTGTTTGTTTGCATAGAACACAGAGTGTTTAACCCATTCCCTGCTGTGTGCTGGCTGCTGCAGGAGTAACTGAATGGCAGATGAATGGCAGTAAAGAAGTTATCTTTGTGAGTGGCCTGGCAGTGCTACCTGTTGTTTTGTTTTCTATTTGTCATTAACGGTAGTTCCTAGCCAATGCCAGAAGCCAGGGTAAAAGTTTTGGCAGCTGAATTTAGTTAATAACCACATATTAAATATTTTCTTAAAGAGTAAGTAGCATCACATTTCAATTTCTGGTTCTGTTGCTTCAGTAGTGAATTATTAAAATCCTTTGCTTAATCTGTCTTTACCTGGTTTTGAGCTTGTCTGGAGAATCCTAAATGCCAGCACTGACCAGACTTCCTCATTGCATTCAAATCATGTTACAATGTGAACTTCAACTCTGCCAGCCCCATCTACTCTATATTCATATAGACAGAGAGTAAGTGGGGCTTGCAGAGTTGGAAGGTCATATTGTCACATGAATTGAATGGAATTAGGAAAGTTCTTCAGTCCCAGCACTTATATTTTTCCAGACAAGCTCAAAGTAAGTTCAAAGCCAGGTAACAGAAGATTCATATTTAAAAAAAAAAAACAGAACCCAAGACCACCCAGAATGATTACAAACACCACACACGAGTAAGGGGAATGTAAAATGAAATTTAAAAAAATGTAATTCTGCACAAAATGAATCTTCAGCACAAGAAAAAAAAACATTGACAAGTGTTAAAAAGAAAGTTATGATGGTATGTGAAATTGTATTTATTTTCAGCATTATATCGATTATTATTATAACACATTGATAGCATAAAGCAAATTTCACAGTTTTAAAAATGAAAAGCGTTCTAAAAGAAAGTCACGGTGCAGATGATGTGCTTTTACAAAACCTTAGCAAATAAAACCTTAATGTCATCAACAGGATTGCTGGGATTGCTGGGTATTCAAAGGGAATGTGTGCTGTGTGAATCCAAGCTAAACCCCAGCTTCCCCACCACGGCTGACAACCGCTCACAGAACTTGTTAAACACAGAAAGAGAATTAATCTCCCATATAAAGTCAACACACAGCTAAGAAAAGAAATGAGTGCAGGCAGCAATGCCAAGATTAATCTAAAAGGAAGCCGGCAAGTCTTTTGAGAGGAATTACAGTAGACAGCCACAGCCTGTGTTTGTACTGTTTACTGATTGATGGTAGACAGCATAGCAAACAATCCATTTACTGACTCCCAACAACTAAATAATCTGCTCGTTTCTCAGCCTAACTCGAATGCCAATTGAATATTGACAAAATGTCACCGGCCCAACGGGAGCTGAGCTGATCTCATTATGGCACCATTTTTCTTTCTGAGGGGTCAGCTGCATGGCAGCTGGACAAGCTACTTTATTACATTAAGTCATGTACTTTAGCTCCTACTGGCAACCCACTGGCTATGGTCTATGCATTCCATTCGCACAGAGTGGAGAATGCTTATGTGTTTAAAATACATATTCAGTATCACAGAAACATTAAAAGATACAGGGGTTGTGTAATAATAGAATCACCTGCTATAACACTATCAGTAATTAGTCTTGGGCATGGAAGCACCTGCCAACTGAGCACCTGCTGCCAACCTTCTTTCAAAACCTGCTTTGCCCATGCAACTGGGAAATACAGCTTCTATATGTTACAAAATACATGTCAGAGATTTGCATGACAAAAGGATCACATTTTTTAACAAAAGTTTTTTTTTTCTTTAGATGTCATAATGATTTCAGAGCTTAAAATGAACAAAATAAGGCATCTACGTGTACCATTTACCATGACTCCAATCAATAAACAGCTTGACCATCTTACCGTTCCTGGATATGGAATTTGAACAGGTTAGCAGCTATAGCAACCACAATTACAACTTTTGTAAATCAGGCTTTTATTTGGAATCCTGACTGCTGTCAAAGGGACTGCACAGCTCTGTTCTTTAGTGCTGCAGCAGTAATAGGGGAAGGTTTAACCATATTACCTAAGACCTTGAAAATACTGCAATTCAATAGTCAATGCACTTTTGCTGAAAAGCTTTTTTAAAAAAAGGCAAAACATCCCCCCAGTCAAAAAAGAAAAGACTACAGAGTGAGTGGTTTAAAAAAAAAATACAGCTCTGTAGGATGCTAGAATGTAACGTAACAATTTTATAGCTACACATTTGCACAGTTGGTCCAAGACTATCGATGTGCATAATTAACTGCAAAGGAAATACTCCCCAGAGTCAATCTGTCTGCTGCATTAACAAAGTAACATGGTTATGTTTTAATTAGCCATTTTATTGTTGACCAAATTAGGCAGAATGAGAAAGCACATGGTTAAAGAAAACAGACCACACAACTCCCACATATGCACACTATTCTTGTTAAAAAACGAATTCACTTCAGCTGTACTACAAAACCAAATGCTTTGTTATCTGTCATGCAACTTTAAAGCAATTCAGTGCAATTATTATATTTTCCATTCTGAAACTCTGCAGTTCTCATGATCCAAATTTAAAATAAAAAGTTGAATCTTTTGATTCTTTATGCATGTCCCCTGACCAATAAAAATGGGTTATATGTAGCCAGGAGCTTTCAAA
Organism: Acipenser oxyrinchus oxyrinchus; assembly: GCA_030684275.1. Classification (NCBI taxonomy): domain Eukaryota; kingdom Metazoa; phylum Chordata; class Actinopteri; order Acipenseriformes; family Acipenseridae; genus Acipenser; species Acipenser oxyrinchus. The sequence continues at coordinate 68,332 of JAGXEW010000369.1, forward strand.
ACCTACTCAAGTTAGATCCTTTCAAAGGTGTTTTTACATTTTAATAATTTATTTTCATTGCATTCTAAGAATAATTCTGGTTCCATATATAAGCGTTTGGAAATGTCATGTTTCATCTCAGTGCAACCCCAGCGTGGTAAAAATAATAGAATCTGATTACTTACTTAACTAATTACTTAGCAAATGAATTACTTTAATTAATGGGATGATTTATTTAAAGCACTTGAGATAGATGCTTTATCACATGCAGAAGTGATTTGAACAACCCACAGAAGCATATAATAGGCATTTGCCTTTTTTCATTTACTTAAAAAAATCTAAAATGTCAATTTCATGTTTTCATTGAAATGAGACTAAAACAATGATTTTGTAAATTGGACAAATTTAACAATGCATTACCTCAGGTTTATTATTTCCCTTTTATAGTGGTAACTTTATTTTTGTAACTAACAAAACTGTCAAAATGACCTTCTGGAATTGGTACAGTACACCTTTCACTTATTGTGCAATTTATAACTGTCAATCTCCTGTAAAACTGTAGTGGGACTGCATTTCCCACACAGTCCATTGATGACATGGATTTGCTGGTTGTTGATGTGTGCTGAAAATGGTGTTCCTAATGAACACCATTTATCTGTAATTGTATGGTGTATCTGATTGCTTAGATTTTTTTTTTTTCAGATGTAACTGTTTGAGGCTTCATTATTGAATAGTTGTTATTTTTATGTTGGTCAGTTTATGAGCTTAAGGTTCTTTTGCAGTAGTAACACAATTAAACTAACAGCCCACTACATAATTCATCCAAATCATACACAATTAGCAGTCTCTACCATGACTACAATAAATAACAGTGTACTCAGACAGTATTTTATTTGGGACTAGGGAGCTTGTATAATGTCGGTCTGACTGACACCATCTCTTTCTACAGGGCTGTCATTGTCCTACACTTTTTATCAGCACTACAATCATGAACAACCTTTGAAGAACACGTTTTTTTTATTTTTTAAATTTAGTCATCTCCAATGGTTTTTACCCCAATTTGGAATGCTGCAACCCCCTGGTGACTCGGGAAATGGAGGCTGACACACTTGTCCTCAGAAACGTGCTCCTGCCAATCCGTCATTTTTCACACTGCGGATCCACAGCGAAGCCACCAGACCTATAGTGCCGGAGGACAACACAGATCTGGCGGCTCCACTGCAGAACCACAGGCGCTCTATCAGCCACAGGGGTCGCTGGTGCGCGGTGAACCGTGGATTGCCCTGCCGACCTAAGCCCTCCCTACCCGGGTTGCAGCTCAGCCAATTGTGCGCTGCCCCTAGGAACCCCCAGTCATGGTTGGCAATGACATAGCCTGGATTCGAACCTGCGACCTCCAGGCTATAGGGCACATCCTGCACTCCATGTGGAGCGCCTTTACTGGATGCACCACTCGGGAGCCCCAAAATACTTACAAAATACTTGATGGCATTATACCAAATATTTTATCCCTCAAAAACATATGGCCACATTCTTTTTAAGAAAACTATGATAAGTTGAAATATAGGGTATTGTTTGTCTTTGTTTTAAATAGCAGTATATTGCATTAATTCTATTGTTCAAGAATATTAATGCCAAAAGCAAGGTGCTGTGGAACATGCAGGGGCTGGAAAGCAAAGGGTTAAAATGAATATATAAAACAATAACTCTGCAGAGGACAAAATGCCAGATATCAAATATCAAAGTTACTTTTTGGTCAATGCACTTCATGATTATGTGGGATTCGATATACAAAGCATATTTCACAGGCTTTTAAGAGGTCAGTATCCCTGATTAACAAATGTAATATCAAATATTGCTGTTTCAATTTTGTAAAGAAACAGTTTCTTTTTTTCACATGGTTGTGGCTTTTCTTTTTTAACTGTGGGCTAAAGCTTCTTGACATTGACAGAGAGAGAGAGAGAGAGAGAGAGAGAGAGAGAGAGAGAGAGAGAGAGAGAGAGAACAAATGGAATGCAGAATCTCTTCTCCCATTTCTGACTCCAGCAGGGTCAGGCCGTCAGCTTTCACCCCCCAACACCTTGCCACAGTAGTAGCTGTAGTTAGGTGTCAGTGATCCTGTGACACCCATCCACAACTACCCAGCAACAAGACAGGTAGCCCTCCGAGCTGCACCACTGCCGCCTCAAACAACACACTAAATAAAATGCTTAATGGCAGCCTTTCAAGGTTGCAAGGGCAACATATCATAGCGTGGCATTTTTAGAATCGTCTAGGATCATATGACACTGCAATATTAACTTAAAGTACTGTGTTCATTTAAATTCTGCATAGCCTGGAATTATAAGATTTGCACAATAAATAAATAAAATAAGATGGTGATCCGCATAGTTGGTTATACATTGATTACAGGATGGAAAAATGCAGTATATTGTAGCCTTTTGAATTCATGTGAATATATAAATCCCTGGAAGTTTTGAAATGTTATTTGTTTAAATAGAAGATACTAATTATATGTTACAACATGAATTATCCTACCTATAATTAAACTAAAAGAGTTTTGAAAACAATCCAACAAAATATGTTATAACAAAGCATTATATGTGCTACATGTTTAACTTGGTAATAAATTAAATATTTATGCAAAGGGAATCCATTAAAATGTGATTTATCTTTATGAACTGAATAGGCTGGAACACACACACACACACACACACACACACACACACACACACACACACACACATATTAGGAATAACTAAGATTTTAATATTTTATTAATATTAGGATTTTAATTGTTATATAAATTAACAAATAGAAAGATTTCTTTGTGGAGTGAAAACTATGCCTACATTTTTATTTAACATTTAAGAGATTAAAATGTTTATAAAATTATTAAAAAGAGCCCCAGGGTGGTAAAGATTGTTTTAACTGAATTTTATTTTAATTACCTAAGACCATTTCATTAAAATTGTACTTCAACTCGATTCTATTTTAATGCAAAAGGGTGTGTGTGTGTGTGTGTGTGTGTGTGTGTGTGTGTGTGTGTGTGTGTGTGTGTGTGTATGAAATGTGAAATTAAAGTAGTCCTTGCCTGTAAAGCTTTTCAGATCAAAATATTTTATTGTCAATGACCAGAAAGGAAGTCACCAGAGTACACATAACACAATATTTTTGCATCTCTTAAAAAGGATTTCTGACAAATTTTTACCGGTACGTTGTTTTTTTTTTGGCAATGAAGCCTTTAACTTTGGTGACTTTCCCGATTAAAATGGACTCCAGGCTTTTAAAGCTCTGCTGTGTGGAGAATGCTATTCCTTTACAAGTCCTATTTGAATGTCCTTGCCCATTGTTCATTTTAAATTTGAATATTCATTCATTGCATTTGTTGTGACATCTCCAGACTGTTACTACTGTGCAGCACAAGCATTCAAGCCAAGATTTTCAATGCAGGGACCGTTCAATCAGACCCCTCTCACAAGTTTATTAAAAGAAATGCCATTTCTTTTTATCAACAATAGAAGTGTTTTTTACAAGCGTCTGACAGAAATACCTTCTTTTTTTACTTACTAACTTCAGATGGAGATGCAAACAGGCAACTTTAACACTAAATCTATAGGATACAAAAATACCTTACAAATTGTGCAGACCTAAACTGCAGCAGTAAGTGATTATCACGTAGAGATATAAATAATATAATTTAAAGGGTTACATTATGTTTTATCACCAGCAAATAACATTATTAATAATAGCAGTTTGTATCAGGCAGCAGCTCTGGAAACAAAGTCTCTGTGGCTAATTTTACTGCACAGGGCACATTTATTAGCTACTGTTACTCAAACATTTATGACTGTAAAGCTGGTATTAATCTCTGCTGAACATACTTAGACAACATATAATACCCGCCATTAGGATAAGGAAAAATTAGCAACAGGCAATAATATTTTACACTTCTCAATTGTTAGTTAGGTCAAGCTTCATTACAGTATACTGCAATAAAGTCAGGAAACACTGGCTTACTTTACAGGACATGCACTGCTCTATCATTTTAATGTCAACTTCAATTTCTGATTGTAATGAAATACATTAGCGCTGGCTTCCTCCGTGAGTACAATATTAATTTACTGACAGCCACGGCTTTAGGATGTAGATTACATATTGAATTACTCCCATTTTAAAAGATTATTCTGATTTTTAAAGACTAAAGTAACCTATCAATGTAACCTAAATACACAGACAAGGCAGCGTTATAAATAGATAAACCAGACCTTGAGTTTTACAGGAGACCCTATTTATCCTGACTGCAGGGGGAAAAAACAAACCATATACGATAACAGGGTGTTTGAAGAATATAGGGGAGTTTATACCCAGACGCTAGCGGAGAATATTGGTACCAGTTTAGATTGTACTGCTACCAATTATAATATGGTGTATCATTTGGCAAAACTGACCAGCACAAGTGTAACATATATGGTAGGTCCATGGCATTATTCAAATTCAAATGCACAATTCTAATGTTCTATTCTTATGGGACTGGGTACATACACAGCTGTTTGTTTTTAACAAGCAATTACTTCCACAGTATTTTCATAGATTGTTCAACGTACATTGAGCTGTACATAAAGAGGGATCTTTATTAAGAGGCGTGATTAAAGGTTATAAATGCTTTAGATTGATTTATAATTACAAATAATTAAATAATCAAATACATACAATAATTATACTGTACTAATTGAGACCATTATAAAACTCACAGAAGGTCCAGGACCCATCTCCGCCAGCAGGTGTCGCTGCCACGCAACCAAGTCTTTTAAAGGCATAACTGTGTGCTAAATAAACAACAAGCAAAATAAAGCAAAAATGAGATAACATACAGAGGTAGCTTCTTTGGAGCTTCTGTGTTGTGTGTGATGCTTCCTGGAGAAAATGTGTTAATTAGGTTCTATGGTAGGTGGCGATCCATCCAAATTAAATGTGCTCACAATTGATTGGACAGTCTTTGCTTCTGTCAAAAGAGGGCCTTGATAACCCATAAATGATAAAGAGCCTTTTAGTTCTAAATAGGCTTATTTGATTTGTTTTCATTATTTAGTAACATATATTGGAATCTTACTTTTTTGAGAGTGGCATTTCAATGTGATACAGTACTTTGAAATCCAGTGTTGATGACAGGCACTGTGTGAATTTCTTAATAAACAAATTAGAGTCTTATTTAATAATACGTGCATATATTTAAACCTATTATTCTCTTTGTTTTATAAAGTTATTGTCATGTTATCTGATTGTGTTTTATATATTGTTTCAAACAAAACATAAATAAATAATGCATTCAAATAAAGAAATCTGTATTCCATGTACAACTTGTGATTTAAGACTTTTAAAAAATATAAAATAATACAAAAAGAACGAATTAAACCTAAAAAATACATTTTAAAATAAAAATCCACACTTATCTAACATTGCTTGACTGATAAATGCAATACTATATAAAAAAAAATCTAGTCAGCAAAGATATGAGATACATTTTGCACTTATTAATTAAATAATTGTTCAGAAAGACAAACATATTGCATCTCTTTATTCATAGGCCTCACTGACAGAAGAGCAAACTGACATTAAAATAGTTATTATCAGCCCAGAACAGAACAGGGTATATTTAACTGCAAAAACAAAAGAAAACAGCATTTGTCTTGAAGAGCTGTCAAACAGCTTAAATTATTAACCTTGTCATGTACCGTGACAAGATTCATAAATCTATTCAAGATCAAGACAGAACACACTGGTAGATTATTTACTGTATACCCCAACATTCTCCTCATACTTTGGAAAAATCAACATATACATCACATGTCTGGAAAAGCTGAATTCGTTAAACAAGGCGGTAAGCATCTTAACAACTTTTGTCTTAAGAAAATCGCTTTAATACATGTGATATACAGTTCTAAGAGGCAAAAATCACATTTACATTCAAAGTGCTGAAAATGCATTTTTAAATCTAAATTTGCTTGAATACAGGAGTTTTGAGGAAGCCTTTGGGGCACTCATCCATATTCAGCTCTGAGTGAAAGCTGTGAGGCAAACAAGAGAGGCCTACTGCAAATAACCGCATGGAAAGAAGCAAAGGATATACTGTATGTGTTTGCAGAGTGCATTCGCAAAGAACTGCATTGTAGGAGTGCAAAGAATAGACAAGGGATAAAGAATCTCTTCCAGTGGCAATCCACCAAACAGGACTTTCAGGTAAACAATATTGGAAGGAGAATAAGAGTCATGCAGTCTGGAGGGCTCAGGTTTGCATCTTGGCTGTGCCAAGTTGACGGTCTTGGATAGGGGCTCATGGGCTAGGGAGGCAAAATCGCCAAGGATTGTTTTTTCTCACCATGCTACAGAGGACCCTACTGGCCAGGTACACAGGAGCTCAAGTGACACCTGCAGCACTGGCCTTTGTCCTCCAGGAGAGTAAAGAGGCAACTGATGTGGTCGTGGTATTGGAGGACAGCCACTGAACCATCAGTTCTCCTGAGCTGTTATGGGGATTGCTGCAGTGAGCATTCTAAACTGGGGGAAAAAACATTACTTACAAAAAATGAGAATAAGTACCAACCATATTTCCAGATTTTCCCTGTATACCACATATGATGCATGGTGTGTAAGCAGAAATGTTGCTTTAAAGTTTTATTAAATTAGCCTCTTTGTTTGCTAGAAAGCATTAATATTCCTCTTTTACCCACACGTGGGGTCCATTGCACCATTTCCCCTGCAGAAAAAAAGCTTGGATGCTTCATTAATAATTAATAGTTCTAGTAATTAGAAATACTTTTGAAAATCTCGACGCATGGTATAATTGGTAGATTTTATTAACTTCATTGTTATACTGCGATTCAAAATACACTTTTTGATGAAGTAAAAGCATGTAGTAGTTAAGCATTAAAGGTAAATACCTTCTTACTGTCCTTGATGCATCTCCTCATCATTAATGTGCAAATAAATGTCATGCCTTAAACAGGCCAGGTTTAATGATCACCTCCAGGAAAGCTACATGCAATTTTAATTGTTTTTTTTCATATAGGAGATGAATCAATGTTTGACCGACTATCAAGGGTCTGACTTAATAATATGCTACAATAGGTCTTAATAGATATGTTGGCAGCCATTTCTGCAACGCCAAGCACCCCAATCAAATTCCATTCTATCACGGGGCCTAGCGAGACTCAGTTTCAATAAAGATATTATAACTAGGGTTTCTGATTTTCGGTTTTAATAAAAATAAAAAATAACACAGAAAAACTAAAGACAAAAAACAATGAAAGAACACCAGAGGCTACTTCTTATTTTGTATTCACTCATGGTGCAGTTTATTGTAATTTGATGCAGTAGTGGTGCCTACTGTTATTTGACTTGAGCAGTCTGGATTCCTCAATACAAAAAGTCAGGGTACTGTTGGGCACTGTTGTTCATGTACCTTTTGACCTGATAACCACCGATTTTTAGTCCATCTGCAAAGAGCCAGTTAAATAATAATAATAATAATAATAATAATAATAATAATAATAATAATAATAATAATTTAACACTGAAAAACAGAAGCAATAATTATATCTAATAAAACCAAATATGAGATGTTTTAAATGGTAAATGACATGAACCTTTTTGGTGCTTATTCTGGTTATTAAAATGCTGGACCACTAGAGAACCTCCGATAGATAGATAGATATCGTACAACAGCTGCAGTGCTTTATTTTTAATCATTTTATTCATAAACAGAGGGACTGCTTCCTGTTTAATGTAAACAGTATTAGCTGCAGTTAAATTCCACATCTCTAACACCTGTTGAGATAATTGTAAAAACACACAATACAAGTATCAATAACAAACAAAGAAAGAGGCTGAGTGTGCAAGGAATGAAGGTGGCATTTTGACAAGTCTTAAAGTAACTCCAAGAAGAATAAACACCCTCAGGCTTCCTGGCTATATTACTAAGTTTGTAAGACGCTAACGTCAAAGCTTTCCGACGAGATCACCCTTTTTCACAGCTACTGACAATTAAGAATTTCCAGGCAGCACAAGAAGGACTGAACAAACTTTATGACACAAAGGTAATAATTTGTGCTACTCTTGAATTTACTGGCCCTCATAAAATATTTCCTAGACTTTCATGGATTAACAAATAATATGAGGTGATTAATAACGTATAAGCAGCAATTAGCCCATGTTTTTGTAATGTTATAATATTCAAACTGTACTACTGCTTTCCTGACTTTCTTACTGTACAGTTATGACAGTGTAAGTTGAAAACACCTGGCTTGTGTCAATGGGGAAAGTATATTCATTGTGTATCTCTCAAAATCCTCTCAAAAATGCTATCTGTTTTGCAGTCCATTAAACCCAGAAACATGTTCAATTTCATAGTGAAATACAGTTCCTTGGTGCCTGTTGACTACATTCTCCCACATTTCAGCTTTTTTGTGCGGTCTCTCCATTTTATCAGAAAGCATGCCTGGTTGACAGTCCACTTTGTTTACAAGGAAGTCAAGAATGCTCTTGCTTTTACTTGCAGCTAAAATAAGTTAAAAATAAGATAAGACCATTTCATCTCCGACCACAATTCTGGGAAGTTAGAGTCAGTCTCTGCTAAGGTGTCATTCCTGGTTCATGCTCAGCATACAGTATGAAGTGGCTTACTGTTGGAGGAGTTGGAGCCTCTTCTCATTTGTTGCTTAAAATACTGTTGCTAGTTTTATCTATAATTTCTCTTTAGCGTCATCTCTGTGTTTCTTGAGTTTCTTGTTTTATCTAGCAAAGTGATAGTAAAGCAACTCTAAAACCAACTGTAAAAGCTAGGTCTTAATTGAAACAAAACGTTCTATCTCCAACAAAACTGCCCAATTGAAACACACTTAAAACCGTTGTATACTGTTGGTAAGAATGCACACTTCAAGTCGCTGTTACTAAATCAATGGGATACAACCCTCAAGCTCTGAAAGACTCAAACAAGTTTACATCCATTAGAATCAGTTTTACTGAACAGGAAGATATATCCTGCCTGTTAGTCTAGCCAAGTAGGAGAGGAAAGGAGGTCGATTTATTTATTTATTCACAAAGCACACAAATTGATGCTGTATGGCTCTAGATGCAGTCAGACTATATCTTATCGTAAGCTGCTGTCCCTGATTGGCAATAACTATTGTACATAAGGGGTAAGGAATGTCTCTGTTGGTTTTTTTTTGAATAAATGTGATACGGTAGATCCAACCCAAAACACAATCCTACTTTTTATGACTGGCTTTGGGATATTTATGTTTCTATAGGCAATAAGAAAAACAATGACTCTGTCTCACAGCTCTAATGCATATTTACACCAAACACACACATACTTGTTGTGAGAGTGAGAAGCTTGCTTGAATTCACCAAGAATTCAAAAGGAAGGAAGGTAAGGATTTACGGGCCACATTTTTCAAAGTGTTTCCTCCATTCTTTATTTAATCACGTTAATGTTACAAAATGAGAAACAAAACACTCCGAGAGCACTTAAAATAACCTGAAGTATACATTACCATTAATATTCATAATACTCTTGGTAATGTAAATACAAAGACACAACAGGCAGCTATCTGGATCATGTAAGAAGCAGCAGATCTAAACTCTTTCATCATGTATACAGATCTGGCAAAGGTGCTTCCACACAAATCCGCAGAGCAATGCTGTAGCATAGTAAAGACAACACCACTCAAAACAACAGATGAGTAAACTAACCTTGAGAAAACCCCCATTGGTATTTTGACTAATCAATACTGAGTAAAAGAACCTTGGTCTCACCACAGACCTGATAACAAATGCTCAGCAATGCCTGATAATTCCAGCTGCAGTACCTGTTTTGGGGTCAGCTATGTGCTTTTTGGCTTGAACAGTATGTAATACCTCTGTTTTGAAATGACTTCAATTCCAGGTGTCACCCAGGAACATGATCACCACCTGCTAGTAACAGAAACCCTGGAAACTGGCTCCATTTTCCACACAAGTCCTTCCTGCCAGGGCTTGAACTCGTGCTAATGAAGGAGTTTTCTGTGCATATGCAGATTTCTATTGTTCCTCAGTACACCCCCACCTGGTGCCAGTGCGTGCTTGTCACTAAAACCCCTCTGGAAACATGCAGAGGCAAGCAGGCAATCAGACTTGCCTGAGATTTCTTATGAAACAATCGTCACAGACTGTTTAGAATGAAACCAGGCTACATATACTATAACTGTCCCTTTCCCTAGGAAAACCATTAAGCATAAGAAAGTAGTCAGAAACTGCAACCATTTTCATCTTTAAGATAAAAGGATCCAGCTTTAGAAACAAGAGCAGAGGGACATTTTCTAAGTGGAATAAAACAGTTTTTACAGGATGCAACTAACAAGAAAAAGCTTAAGATGCAGGAAAGAACCATTTCACGATTGTTCTGAGCAGTTTGTTGCTAGTTTTATATTGTTAAATTTGCCTTTGCACTTGCTTACAAATATAGCCAACTGTTTGTTACGACTACACAGCAACGTGTGATCAATGTCTGATCAATGTCTCCGCTATATCCCCTTCGTAGGGGATGTGAGGATAACAAAACATCCTGCATGGAATATATTCTTTATATTAATCAACATGTCATGATAAAAACAAGTATCATGAAATAGCAGCCTAAATAACTTTCCCTAATTGAAGGAAACCTGTTGCTGCCCCCGCGACACACTCTCTGTGGCACGATGTCAAATAGCTTTGTGTCTCTCTCTGTCAGGGGGGCGGGGCGGGGGGGATGCAGGTGGGCAGGAGGTTACGCGGGCACTGACTGAGTTTACAGAAATTTCAAGGACAGATCATTCTCCCAGATTAAACAATATTCACTCTCTGTCAACCGCCCAGCTCCAAAACTGCCACGCAAGAGGAAAACGAGCCCCTACTTAGACCTTGCTGTGCATGACAGGATAAAATACAAGACATTTCTGCCTGAAGGAAGCGGGATAATGAAATAATCTTTAATCTTTGTCCCTTCAAGGCACTTTCAACACCTGTTATCCTTGATAGCATCACAGGCAAAACAGTGCACAGATTCATCTTAAGGCTGGTAATTATTCCGGCTAATTATTCATTTCAGTGCAGGGTGATTACAAACGCTCCTTCAGGTGCATCCCAGGCCACTGTTATTCCAGCTGATGTTTCACGAGCACACTGGAGCAGTTGCTTCTCCTTTTTTTCTTTTTCCCTTGCAGATATTTGACCTCTCGTGTTGTTTGCAATCTGTACTTGGGGAGACAAATGAAAGCCAGAAACTTTTAATTGCAGAATGAAACAGCACTCGAAGGCATAGCTGTAGCCATCTGTTTAAGTATGTGTTTAGTTTAACTGTATGTCTCTTAAATAAAGGGTATTTTCAAAGAAAGGGAATGTGGTGTTTATTATATTAATAACATTTTTTATATGTTTTAATTAAATTTTTCTTTTGAGAAGGTGTGTTATACAATAAGTTTGAATGTATTACAGTGCCTTCATCATTAGCGGTATTTACTAAATTAACATGTTTTTATATTACCTGTTTTCATCTGAAATAACTCCTAATGATATATCCAAACAGATGGCCATTTTTGATTTTTTAAAAATATATATTTTCAGTCTCTGTTTAAAAATAAAATACAGTTTGATACATATTCAATACATTGAACTGGATTGGTTGCTTTAGCAACAACAATTACATGTATGGTGTGCATCCCTAACTTTATTGTATTAGTAAAAACAGACAAGCTTTTTTTTGCACATTAAATCAGTATTTTTACCCATTTTTATTATGACATAAACACTCACCAGTAATATTGGATGGATAATATGACTTCTGCAAAACAGTTTAAGAAACAACTCCTAGATTTTTTCCACTTTGTTAATATTTAATGAACGAAATGAAAATTTTGTTTTAAAAGGATATCATTTTTAATTAGGGCCTAAAGGGAAGATACAGCCTTTAAGTTACTATTAGCTGTAACTTATTCGGAAACAGGGGTAGTTATATAAAGACTATAATTGGCTGTGGTCACGGACATTGAAACATTGGTATATAATTGTTTGTAAGACTTGGGTTAACTCTCAAATTATATAATACATTTTAATTACCTCTTGTAGTGCCTATAACTTTAGATCTCAAGCTCTTCTCAATTTTTATGATGCAATTACAATTTCTTGCACTGTGGTCCTAGAATAAACTTCAAACTTCTAAATGATAATAACTTAGAGCCCTAGTTAAATAATGTGTGTGTGTGTGTGTGTGTGTGTGTGTGTGTGTTTTAATATAAGTAGACTATATTTATTCAAATGTATATAAAAAAATATTAAAACATTTAAAAACAGATACATAAACACTTAAATCTTATATTTCTATTGTTTATGTTGTGCAATTGAAATAACTCAATTGCTAAAGCAAGCCTTAGTATAGTTCTTTATTTAACTCAATGCTGTTATAGAGCATATCATAGGAGAGTCAGAGATATGGAATATTTCAACATGTATTTTCGTGATGTTCTGGAGAATGGTGAAATAAATCAATAATTTACATTGCATCTATTTTTCTACTAAACCCTCTACTAATGTACACCCCATCTATGCTAATTGCTTTAATCTTTTACTTAGAAATGAAATTCTGAAGAAAAAAAAAACAGGGAAATGATAAAAATCGCTTATGACCGGAAGTCATTGCTGGAAATGCATTATACATTGCTATCAGCAAAACTTTTATTTTATTTTACAATAGATCAATTATGCTTATTTTAAAGAACAACGGCTTGATCAAAATGATCATTTTAATTGTATACACAAATACACCTCTCTGTCATTACCATGTGCATATTTTACTGTAGTGTTTATCCAATACACACTAGATCAAAGGTTAAGTGACTCTGAAAGGAGTGAATTTATCTTTTTAAGACTATGTTGTGTTAAAATTGCTTCTTTTGATGGTGTGAATGCCAGCCTTTCTTTTGTCACTGTAATTGCAGGACTTATAAATATGAATGACTTTTTTTTTCCAGCTGAACTCCCTGGGCTCTTAAGTGAACATTTTATCTGGTTCTACAACACATGATGAAGCATTCAGACCAGTATAATGTAAGTGACAATGACACTACAAAGCTTGACAATGGAGTCGTGATGTATCTGGCTAAGTGAGAGAATCTAAAGCAGTAATCCCATACAGACCTTTGCTGTACGTGGTGAAAAGGGGAAACTGCAGCTGCAATTTAAAGACAATGCTCTTGACCAAAGAACTTAAGACTAAATTTGATAGGAGCAGAAAGCAATGAGCTTGAATTGCACACAAAGGTACAGACACTTCCTCGCATAATAAAGCACTGAAGTGTCGAGCTAAAGGATAATTATTTCAAGATAACGATTCTGAAATTTAAAACACATTTTACAAATGAGGGTTACATATAAAATGGTGTTTGACTTACAGCTTGCTATTCAGTCATGTAGGCTATTGCATCGCTGATAAGTGTATTTATTTAGTTATTAGTAAAAAGTCCATGCTATGAAACAAAATTTTTAAAAATGCAATCGCAATAGCTCTCCATAATTCAAAATGTCATAATATAAACCACTTTTTAATCAAATAATTTGTTAATCTAAGTATTTTTTTTCATCAAATCATTGGCAGGAAAAACACAATCCATCAAAAAATGCAGGGCAGATGTAAAGTAAGTAAATGAAAAAAGCTGATCTATTTTAAAGAGAGGAACAACCATATTGCTTGAATTTCAGCAGACAAGCCATAGTGAGCAGTTATTTTCCAGATCCAACCCTTTTTGCTGTACTGAACATCCTATTAGTATGGATCATTTTCTGGTACAGTAACGATTTACAGGATTTAGCGCATGTGGGAATGAAGCTGCCAGCGAGCAGTTGGCAGAACTACTAAAGCTGGTTAATGAGTGAAATGTAACAAGTGCAATCCAAGAGTGGGGGGCAATTCAGATCCTCGCCTGAACATTTTTCAACAGAAACCAGACCCATCTGGTCACCCCTTTGAAGAGAAATAACAAAGCAGAGAGACAGCTGTTTCTAAATCTCCATGTCATTACTTTAGATTTGCTATGTACAGTTAGATAGGGGATGATTTCTGTGGGGTAGGAAAATTGCAGTATATCAATGCTCCCATCCACCGAACACCTGAAATAAAATCTTCTCCACATGTTATTTTAATTAACTGACCAAACAGGGATTCAAGATACCTATTTGCCATGGTCCTATAAAAGAAAATCATACAGACATCCTTCAAAGAAATTTCCTTCTGTAAACTTTGAAATATTATAGTAAAAGTTAATCAAGTGGTTTTCTTAACAAATATACAGTACATAAGATTTTACAGATTGCCTTATATAAATATATTGCAAATCCAGTAATTGCTAATTTTGTTGTTGTTGCCAGTTTTACTTTATGGAATAACACTGCAGTGTGTCATTGATCTCTGTATCTGAGTGCACAGAAGTGTTTTGGTAGTGCATATTTTTTATCTGGCTTGACACCTTTTGGTTCACTCAATCTTTAACCACACTTTCTGAGGCCTGTACAATAGCATCTCACAACTGTTCCTGACAGTTATGTGCTGTTTTGCCACTGCAAACAGCTGCAGTTTGAAAGAGAGACATTCCTTTTGTGACAGTGCAGTGGTTTCTAAAGAGCTTTAAAAGAGATAAATAAAAGTTTTACTTTCGCTTACATTAACCTCCACTGTGTTTATCTCCACACCAGATAATAGTTTATTTAAAAGGGGTTATCAAACAAAAGCGATACCAGAAGTTATTTGCTCTCAGGTACCTCCACTGTCACAAGATAGATCAACTTCTGCCAGCCAAGTGTGAAAGCCTAATCCCAATTTTTTTATTCAGGGTTATTGTGAAACTCCCAAAACTGATTGCTGCTATGAATTAAACCCACAGGTAACCTGCAGGAAAGCTGCCTCAAATGGCAAGCTAATTCCTTCCAGGAGCTGGAAAGCTTGCATCAGGGAGATTTAATCTCAGAACGCCTAAAGGTCAAGATTTGCTGTCTGGTAACACAGCTCAAACATAAATGCTCCATAATACCAGAGCCGGTGATTGCTGTACTCTCTAGACAATGTCAATTTTGTCCAAGTAGCCGCAGATGCAGCTAGCATTAAGTCAGGACAGTGTCAAGGGCCCTTCTGAGCGCCTGTATCTTCTCTAAGAAACAGGTCCTAAAGCCCTGGTCTATTACAACAGAGACCCAGAGGGACAGATGTTTAAGGCTTAGGGGGAAGATGGAGAATAATAGCACATTAGATTCTTAATGTCTCAGAGTTGCAGGACTTTGGAGAGAGAATTCTCTGGTGATCATAGTGCTCTTTTTTCCCTCTCTATTTTTCTTAGTTCTTCTTGATTAAGGGACTGTACTGCCACCTCAACTATGAAATCCTACCCCCGAGCTATATTCTGGATAAACCATTCATCACAGCTGTGACCTGTTCAGACGAGGGAGAAGATACAATAGGCTAATGAACTCATTAAATTAAAAAAATATATATGTTACAGGAAATAATGTGCCATGGGACAAGGGGAGAGAGGGGACGTCTTGGTACAGGGGATTCATTTTGCAAAGTAATCAGCAAACAAAATGAAAAAAAGATTATTATTACCCCTACCTCTCAGTTCAGCCTCAATACATTAATCTTGGGGGAGTATTACAGGCTGTGAGGAAGGCGTGTTGGACCAGTAGGCCTGTGTTCTAAAGCCGCATCCGACATGTTAAGGTAAGATGCCAAAGGGAAAACCGAGTGGAAACTGAAATGCTCAACATGAACCCAATAAAGCTATGATTTATTTATCATTATTATCCTGCCACAATGTTATATACATATAGAGAGAGAAGCCGAATAATCAGGAGGTATTTGTTTTTTTAATGGACTTGCTGGCTCAGAGAACTGACAACATGATACAGAACCTGAGTTGATTCAGCACTGACAAGGCCTTTGCAATCTCAATCACAAATTAGTTTGCGAGTCCTGTTCTTACAGCGGCTGAGTCTCATGATCAACTGAAGGATAATACCTTAAAGTACCAAACATGCCTCTTCACATGCAGATCTGTTTCAAGGGGATTATTTTATATTTATTTGTAACAATTATGATGTTTACTTTTATACTATTACATGATTACATGGGGACTGGTTCCACATTCTTGTTTAGCACTCATTAGAAGCAGGACTTGTTTACAATCCAGTTTGTATGCACTTCAAAAAAAAGTTTTTCTTATGTTTACAACATTTAATTGTTATAACTACATCTATCCTGAGTGGTGCATCCAGTAAAGGCGCTCCGCGTGGAGTGCAGGATGCGCCCTATATCCTGGATGTCGCCGGTTCGAGTCCAGGCTGTTCCATTGCAGACCGTGGACGGGAGTTCCCAGGGGGCGGTGCACAATTGGCTGAGCGCCGCCCGTGGGGGGAGGGTTTAGGTCACCCAGGGTGTCCTCAGCGACCCCTGTAGTCTGGCCGGGCACCTGCAAGCTTGCCTGTAAGCTGCCCGGAGCTGCATTGTCCTCCGACGCTGTAGCTCTGAGATGGCTGCATGGTGAGTCTGCAGTGTGAAAAGAAGCGGTAGGCTGACAGCACACGTTTCGGAGGACAGTGTTTGTTCGTCTTCACCGCTCCTGAGTCAGAGCAGGGATGGTAGCGGTGAGCTGAGCTTAAATAATAATTGGATATTCTAAATTGGGAGAAAATAATAAAAAAAATAATAATTGGTGACTACTAAATAAAAATAAAAAAATGTATGCAACATTACATTGTTTAGATGTAGGCATGTTATTTACAGCTTGTAAACTGTGATGATTTGACTAGGGACAGAATCCCTGACAGTTTGCATATGGGTTTATTACAGGATGGGCAACATTGGTTCCAGTCTTTTCCACAAGCTTCCCAGCCGATGCATGCAAGCCCTGGCCCAGAGGGTGTAACTTGATGAGACGTGAGCGAGGGCAACTCAGTCTACAGGCTTAATTAATCTTGTGTCTCTTTTGATAAATTACTGCTAAATTGTGCTGGAGAGTGTGATGGCTTTTCCACGCAGACTGCTGTCTACTGTTGACAGAACCTTCATGGCTGCTCTCTGAGCAGTGGGCATCTGTTCTGAAGCTATTATCATGGGAGTAGTTTGCATGATCATCCCTTAGACCTTGCTGAGGACAATAGACAGGCATATGCAGCAGTGCTAGCTTATAGAAACTGGGAAGTTAAAGGCTACACTCTTCTATCTGTGTACAGTGTGTCACAGGTTCAAGACTTCCACAGGTCATCATTATTGCGTTTGCCCTGTTTGCCTCACAGTAAAGTCCAACTCATTCTAACAAACTGCTAAAGGACGATCTCCTCCAGGTCAGCCAGTCTGGATTGTGATATACAGTATTCCCACAGCAAAAATTCCAGGTGAGCTGCCAATCTTAGTCCTTATTCAAGGCTTTAACTGAAGCAGATCTCATTAATTTCACAAGATTATGTCTAAAAATGACAATATATAGGATAAAGCTAACTGTAGTAGTGACTACACTGAGATGCTGCCTCAATAGTTTGCTGTGCATTAAACGTTGCATGTCTAAAGTTCAATTTTGCATTATGATTGCACTTTTTAAAAACCTTTACAAAAAAGGGGATACTTCAAAAGATCTTTATTGTGGAGCTCAATGAGGCATGTGTGGCTCAAGATCCGACCGTTGAACAGACACTATTTATTTCATTTGTAAAAGTTACAATAGATTTCACTTCAATGGGCATTTCTGTTCTTGATAAATGTTAAGTTTAACCTGCAAAGTGTTAGTGGAGTTAGGTTACAGTGAAGGTTACAATTCTAGAGAAATGTTGATTACAATTTTAAAAAGCCTCCTTCATTTTAAAGTCACCGAACAAACAGCTAATCATGAAAGCGTACTAATTGTTCATTTAGTGTGGCTACAGTTCATTTACTTTTTAATTGCACTTCAGTCTCCTGGTTATTTATGTGGAAGACTCTTTCAATTCAATTTCCATCTTCCAACACAAGCTAAATGAAATGCTGTAAAATGCACTGCATAATTAGCTTCTTTTGGCTTGTGATTTCAGAAAAATCTATATTTTTTGCATTTATTTAATGTGCAATTTATGCATGTTTCAATTAAGTAATAAGAAATAGTAATACTGTAGTTGAATTCTACCTAATAAATAAAATATATATCTTTTTATGAGCCATACTGGTGTATAAGCCACACCCTTGAAAAACCAACGTATATTCTACACTTTACGGTAGATGATTTACTGTTATAAATAATATAACAAGACCTTTAATCTCGAATAACTAGCTATTAGTAACCATTAATGTACTTAAGGGTGTAAATTTAAGTAATAATTAGTATAAATATGTTTATGCATTCTGTGTTAATTTTGTATTCTTATGGCCAGTATGCATACATGACATACATCTTATTATTTCAGTATAAATATTATATTCATAAGTGATATTGTAGTATGTTTTTTAAATCTTCTACTATAATTGTGTTACCTGTGCTAGTGATAAATTATGTTTTATTATTTAGTCTTCTAAAAAAAGAAAAACAAGCATTACTCATCTCTCTTGCTTGACTGTGTAAAGTCTTTCTATCTACAACTTTTGATAACGACATATAAAATATTAAAATGAGTTGTTTTTATATGTAAAAAAATAATCACACCATCACATGCGGTCAGTCCAGTTATGTTTAACAGCCTGCACAGCCTGTTATAACCAGAACTGAAATATCTTTTTAAAAAATCTGCTTAGATTATCATGCATATTTCCTAGTGTGTTTGGAACACAACATTGCTCCTTATAATGAGAACCCTTATTAGCTATTATTAATATCACTGACTTGCACTTTACCTAAAGCGACCAGGTAAGGTTTACTTAATAAAGTATTTATTTAATTCTGTGCGATGTTGTGTCACATTAAGGGCGGAATCATCTGACATCTTGACAGCTGTTGTTTGAGGACAATAAAATAAACCCACCATTTTAATCTTTAATGATCCTTTACTGATCCCTCGATGTAATGTGTTGACCCTCAGGCAAGCCCTATGCAGAGCTGTGGCATCCAACTGTGTGTTCAGTTTGGAATAAAAAAAAGGGGCTGGCAAACTCCTGTGTAGGCACAAGACACTCGTTCTGGATAAAAAATGTTGGCCTGAATTTGTCATTAGGTTTTTGTGTGATTTATTAACTCACATCTTTATTAGCAGTCACATCTAAAGGAGGTAGGCATGAATTACACACAAATATTAATATTATGAATAATAATAATAATAATAATAATAATAATAATAATAATAATAATAATAATAATAATAATAGACAACAAAATGACAGGGTGTCCCACTTGAAGAGATTCCAGATTCTTAAAAGCAAGTTTAAATTAAGATATGGGTAAAAAAATGTATATAAAGTGTTATTTTATTAATCGTTAATTGGAATAATAAAACATCAGTAAAAATATGGTTCACTCCGGTCTTCAGAAAAAGCTTGATATAAAGACCACTATTAAGACCACTCCCTTTCAGTCCCTTTCAATTTGGACACTGATGACCCCTGCTTTATTCATTTTACTTATTTTAGTAATCGTAATAAATATATTTCACTTTACTAGCATACTGGTATTAAGTAGTGATGGATTTCAAACATCTGAACAACCCTTCTTTTTAATAACTACAATCTTGTATTTATTTGTAGTTATTTTTGCTAAACCAATAGCTTACCTATTCTATTCAATGCCTGTTCTTGTTCTTATTGCACAGTTAAGTGGTATTGGTTAACTGTTAGAATAGAATAGAAGAAGCAGACTTTGTGTAATGGCTCTGGTTCTGGTGAAAGATCAAGACGTGATGGGGTTAAAAGCTGGTTTCTAGATGTCATTTTAAAGTTACTCCCTTTGATAACAGAGCTAATACTTAAAGCTAACGATGTCATAAATTTATTCCACTAGGCAGAGACTGAGCAGGAAAGCTGATGCGATTCAGTGGCCTAGCCCAACTGATGAACTCGATTAAACTAATCTCATCTCCATCAAAGTATCACACTGATAGCGAGAGTCACATTATTCACCGGAAAGGGATAATTATGCCGCACAGGGTTGCCAGACAGCAGCTGGATGTGTCACAAGTCTAGAAGGCACCCAACCTCGGGGCTGTAACTCCAGCTTAACGTGCTTGTCTTGAAGCACAAAAACAGATATTTGGACTAGTAATTGGTCACGTCTGGTGATACATGTCTGTCATTTTGGCAAAGAGAAAATAATAATTCAAATAAAGCTACAAGGTTGGGGGTCTGGAAAGTCTGCGTATTGATGGGAGATTTGTTTTTGCTTTTCTTCCCTAGCAATTTTGTACCTGTAGTTAATGCATGCTGCTTCACACAGAATACAAGTGATTAAGTTCCTTCAATCACCCAAGCAGGAGATTAAGCTACAAGTGCTAGAGACCTTATTATGCCTCTTGTGATGCATGTGCATGACAAAAGACACCAGCAACATCACAAGTAGAAGACAGGGAATACTGCATGGTCACTGTTGATGAAAGAACCAGGTGTCCTGTGTGTAGTTAAACTGCCATCAATGCTAATCAATCATGCTCTGAGCTGAGGCCACCTAGCTTCTCAAGCCACTGTTATTAATGGCTCTGGTTTCTGAACTGTACTCTCATTTGTTTGAAATGGATTTTTCATTTTTCTGCCGCCCCTGGGTGTGTAACTTTGTGACGATTGTTTGCCAATTCGGCTGCAGTTATCTTTAATCTACCAAAAACTTTAAACAAAGTACAACCTGCCACCAGGACATCTCTCCTAAGAGAAATTATTTAAGTATGCTAAACCCAGTTGTGGGCAGCTTAGCAGCAGTGTGGAGTAGTGGTTAGGGCTCTGGACTCTTGACCGGAGGGTCTTGGGTTCAATCCCAGGTGGGGGACACTGCTGCTGTACCCTTGAGCAAGGTACTTTACCTAGATTGCACCAGTAAAAACCCAACTGTATAAATGGGTAATTTTATGTAAAAAATAATGTGAGATCTTGTAACAATTGTAAGTCGCCCTGGATAAGGGTGTCTGCTAAGAAATAAATAATATTAATAATAATAGAAATGAGAGGTACAGAGGTACAAAAAAGTTTCCTAAGAGAGTCAGTTAAAGATATACAGCAGCATGTTTCAATACACTTTGCAAGGATAAAAAATACGCATTTTTTTTCCTCTTTGAAAGACACGGTGGGATGTTATTGAACTATTTAAAGATGGAATTCAGGAAAAAAAAATATCTGTGCTGATACTCTGTATGGACACCGCTGTCTTTGAAGTGCTGTTACTCTGTATGGACACCGCTGTCTTTGAAGTGCTGATACTCTGTATGGACTCCGCTGTCTTTGAAGTGCTGTTACTCTGTATGGACTCCGCTGTCTCTGAAGTGCTGTTACTCTGTATGGACACCGCTGTCTTTGAAGTGCTGATACTCTGTATGGACTCCGCTGTCTTTGAAGTTCTGTTACTCTGTATGGACACCGCTGTCTTTGAAGTGCTGTTACTCTGTATGGACACCACTGTCTTTGAAGTTCTGTTACTCTTTATGGACACCGCTGTCTTTGAAGTGCTGTTACTCTGTATGGACACCGCTGTCTTTGAAGTGCTGTTACTCTGTATGGACACCGCTGTCTTTGAAGTTCTGTTACTCTGTATGGACACCGCTGTCTTTGAAGTGCTGTTACTCTGTATGGACTCCGCTGTCTCTGAAGTGCTGTTACTCTGTATGGACACCGCTGTCTTTGAAGTTCTGTTACTCTGTATGGACACCGCTGTCTATGAAGTGCTGTTACTCTGTATGGACACAGCTGTCTTTGAAGTGCTGTTACTCTGTATGGACACTGCTGTCTTTGAAGTGCTGTTACTCTGTATGGACACCGCTGTCTTTGAAGTGCTGTTACTCTGTATGGACACCGCTGTCTTTGAAGTGCTGTTACTCTGTATGGACACCGCTGTCTTTGAAGTGCTGTTACTCTGTATGGACACCGCTGTCTTTGAAGTGCTGTTACTCTGTATGGACACCGCTGCCTTTGAAGTGCTGTTACTCTGTATGGACACCGCTGTCTTTGAAGTGCTGTTACTCTGTATGGACTCCGCTGTCTCTGAAGTGCTGTTACTCTGTATGGACACCACTGTCTTTGAAGTGCTGTTACTCTGTATGGACACCGCTGTCTTTGACCCTGTTGCCCCATCGATGTCCGCCATGCACAGCGCCCTCTACTGTCGATTTAGAATCATGTGTATTGCTAGTTTTATAGCAGTTCGCTATTGCTTTTAGATCTATGCGCCTCAGAACGTATTTGTTGTTCATTGCAACCTTTACATTTAGCAATATTTTTGCTTCATTATAAATGCTTCTATGATGTTTTTTTGTCAAGCTCATTCACGCATTCAAGTTCCCTGAAAAGCATTTTGAATGCCAAAGGTATTCTGTTGGCATCTAATATAGATATATTTTAACATACAGAATGTACAATGGAATTCCACTAAAAAACCCATTGTGCAATGAGTGAGAATCACAAAGTGCTTTAAATATTCTGTTCACTGTGATTCAGAAGCCATCCATGTTTAATTGGGCAATTAACTACAATAAAAGAAAGCAAGTAAAGCATCAGTTTATTAACAAACTGTTTTTGTTACCCCAGCTGGGGGTAGATTGGCCATAAAACCTCAATGTATTTTCTGTATAATCTTAGTAACAAAGACCCCTTCTTTAATGATTTTGAATAAAATAGAAAAGCCTGGATCCCACAAATATTTCTAATTCAATACAATATCACCATAATTCCTGTTATTATTACTTCATTTACAATGACAGCTGGGTGATATAATCAAGATCTGATTAGGAAATTCTAGTCACATGGTTTCCTCGGCAAACATGCCTATGCGAGGCTGGACACATTTCAGAAATACCTACCATAACACTGTCAATACTGTGACCACTCCTCAATGATTAACGTCTAATTCCTTCAGGGAGTCTGCATGTTCTCCATTCAGGCAACAGAGATACAGTTTAAAAAAAATATATATCAAACACATTGAAAGGGATACCGTTTTCAAAACAAATGCATCACTCATGTAAGACAGGGCATTTACACAAAAGGGTGTGCTACATATGCTAGGTGTTTTCAATCTGTCTGTTATAATTGTTTAAAGAAAAATCAGAAGTGACATATTTTCATTATACTGTACTTACATTATCTTATTTAATCAGGTTTGGTTTTGTTATACAACTGTATTTAGTGGATCTCACAAGTCAAGTGCAGAAGGCATTTGCTTCAAATGTTTACTTTCATATTTGGAAATATATCAATTTAAAGGACCTCAATATAAATCTTAAATTACAAAAAAGACTATTGATTTAATTTAAATGATTGCTTCCAAAATTCGATGAAAGTGTTGCAATATTTTCAACACATCAATTACAAAGACAATCACAGCCATTTTAGTATGCTATTTTCTACTAATAAATCAAATAAAAGACACATATCATTTACATTTCAAATGCACTGTTATCTATTTTTTAAAGAAACATAGAACTACAGAACTAGTTATTTTTAAAACTGTATTTGATATCAAAATCGCCTTAAGTACCGGCAGCATAACTGGGTTTTTTGTGCAGTGAATACTAATTTCTCTTATAAGAAGCCCCTTATATGGAACTCTTTTGGGAACACAAACTTGAAATATCAATGTCGAAAACATAAATATTTGGGATATTTTTTTTTTAAAAAAACAACAACAAAAAAAAAACAACTTTTGAGATCAAACATGAAACAAAATCCCATCCTCCGTCTGCTGATTGCAATTTTGGGTGGCTGGCTGCCGATTGACCCACAAGGGGTTCCTCAGGGCAGGACATAATGAACAGGCCTTAGGTCCTTCTTTCTTAATTGAAACTGCTATCACTGCAACCACACTTCAATACAGAAACATTCCATTCCAATGCCTGGAGACTTTTCAGTGTTTTTAACATGAAAACCCCACGGGAGACCCAAGTATGAATTTGCATACAGCCATTAGATTACTGAAAGATGCTGCTATTGGAAGCCAATCTTTTGAAGGCTTTCGAGAATCAGTAAAAAAAAAAAGAAAAGCAAAAT
>JAGXEW010000369.1:97500-141123 GCA_030684275.1 Acipenser oxyrinchus oxyrinchus
GTACAAATATATGTTGTCACGGGATGTGTCCTCATCTAGCAACAAACCTGGGAAAGCAGAAGGATCTGTTTGACTTCACAAGGGGCAGCAATGTGGGTGCCTGTGCAGCTGGCTCGCCCCTCAGTGGCTGCATTGACCAGCGTGTCCATCAAGAGCATGCCAGGTGTGAAAAGGTCTGCAGAAAACCTCCACCAGAAAACACAAAGCCACGATGGATCGAGCCTGCAGATGTGCACCGCATTTTGTGACATGCAACAGGAGCCCAAATCAGTGAAACTATGGGCATGTCCTGTAAAATGTTATTAGTATATATACAAAAAAACATATTCATATGTAACCTTCTACTGCTGCAAGTAATACCCTGCTTCTGTATTAAGTTCTTTGTCATTCCCTGACATCACATCCTACAGTATATTATGAAAGTCTAAGTGCACCTAGGAAATGTGAGCTGCGCTGTTTTGTTGTCAAAGTAATTTGGATGTACTGTGGAGAGGCTTTCGTGCAGAATGCATAATCCTCACATTTCCACCTTCATTTGTAAAGGCATTGGACAGACAGCTGACAAAGACAGGATGATGATAGCAACTATTCTAATGCAAAACAAACAGGTGTGTGCAGCATACTTTACATGGTTCAAAGCATACACTATATATATATACACACACACATTATATCATCTACATATTCTTTTTTTTACCTATTTAATATCATAGTTTATCATATGATATTCAAGATATTCAAGACGTATGCAGTGAAAGGAAGAGCATGACAGGTAATATATACAATACATATCATATGTTGTACTGGTTAATAAAATACACGCAGTGAAGAAACTATATATCTCATACACTATAAAGAAGAACAAAACACTTGAAACTCCAATCTAATCTATATTGTGAATTTCGTTCTTTGAAAATACCATTTAGGAGGTAATGATTGCAGAGCTCCTGCTAATTCCCCAGCCCTGCAAAACCACGCTATGTACAGAAGGAAAACATCTTTCCTTTTCTCATTATGTCAGACTACAATTGCAAAGCATTGTTATTGCTGGCATATTTAATTGAGCTCCTGAAAGGCAATATCAGTAGGACTTAGGGATAAATAACCAGTGTTCCCATTGGTCTCACCAAGAATCTATTGATGTTTCATAAATCCTAGTCAGTACAAATCTAATTGAGTTACCATGCTGAATTAGCTTGCATCTAAATGGCATTCATGTCTACAAATGGAATAATTAGAGTTGAGAAAATGGGATGTATCAAGTGCTATCCCAAGTGACAAGAAGACATGGGTATTCAGTCAATTGACTGCTTTTATGAAACAAAGCAAGCACCAAGCACTACTTTGTAAATGAAATCAGTTCATGAATTTATAGTGCTTTGAGAATGACACCAGCCTTATTTTACAGCATGGCAAACTTTGGATGTTGTGTAAAATAAATTGAGAAAAGTATGTGCAATACAATCACTTGTTGTGTTAACCCTTCTGTTTAGAAATACTAACAGACAAACGACGACGACTAGAAGTCTTTGTTACCCAGTGAATTAATGCAGAACATCATCTGTGGTTGATTTGGCTGATATTGTTATATTTATTAGGCACGTTAAAGTAAGACCATGGCATTTAAACAAACATAAAATACTTATGAATATCCTTCATTGCTATTTGCCATTAGAGAGTGCTATAATGTTTTAAAATGTAATTTGATCAAATAGTAAAATATAACAATAACCCTAATAAAACGAAAAAGCTTAAAAATTTAATGTCTGTGTTAAGGTGTTTCTAAGCCTCCCAGGAAACTAATCTTATTGTATGTAAGTAGGCATATATTATGCTTAATATAAAGTGTGCATTTAACAGACATAAAGCCCATACTTCCATTTTGCACCAGCAAAGAGCATTTCCTCTTTACCAGCACCACCTACTAATAGCTAG
Organism: Acipenser oxyrinchus oxyrinchus; assembly: GCA_030684275.1. Taxonomy (NCBI): domain Eukaryota; kingdom Metazoa; phylum Chordata; class Actinopteri; order Acipenseriformes; family Acipenseridae; genus Acipenser; species Acipenser oxyrinchus. The sequence goes on from JAGXEW010000369.1 coordinate 99,436, forward strand.
ATGTCTTGTGGATTAGGTGCAACAGTACATTTTTAATAACTATCTGTCCCTGGTTTATAGACAAGTCAAACTAACATTCATGAATGTATTGTCAAAGGGATGTAAGCTGTGTAGCAAAACATATCTACCCACACCAAATCACCCTATTCTAGTACAGAAGCATTCTTTCACCTTTTAGTTGCAATTAAATTAATCAATGTGGTTACCCTATTATACCAAACGGAAACTGAATACAATACCTGTATGGTTACAGTATGATTTACAATTCAAAATGTTACAACAGTGTTAGCATCTGTACATATATTGTATACTATATTGTGGGTATGAAAGCCATTTTCAAACCATAAATATATTGTTTGGTGTAGAATTCGTATTAACCAAATCAATGTTTATTTGTATACAGGGAGTGAGATATGTTCTGTAGGACACTTACCCTGTACAATACCAACAAAGCTTTAAAGCTGTAATGAATTTGCACTCTAGAGTACTATGACGATGCAATTTATACCACATATAGGGTACTTCAGATTCAAATAATCACTTCAGTAATTAGCTCATTTCCAGTCCTCCAAAAGCAACCCACTAATTTTTGTAATCAGCCTCCATTTGGTTAATCACCGGTTTAATTGATTTAATTAGTTCAATCTGTAAAATTATTCAAGTGTAAATGTTGTTTTGTAAACAGTTCCTAGTGCCAAGCTGCAACACTGGGAATTCTTAAATCCTGGTTTTTAAATCAACAAAAGCAGGCGAGATTGTTAAAAAAAAAAAAAAAAAGTCTACAGTTCTCAGGAAGCCCCTCAGGATCAATTGCAATAGCCAGCAAAACAAAACAAGACTTCCTGTAAACTTGAACTGTGTTAACTAGATTTAGCTAATTGTTAGAAGGGTTTGCATCAAAATAAAGATATGCACCCTTTGCTTTGTTTGAACTCTCCATTTTGAGGCGGTTGTATTGGGATCTGGGCAGCCCATGCAATTAAGATAGTCCGAGTCTTTATGGGTATTTTATGCAGTCTTGCCTACAGCTTTACAAAATGCAGGTTCCTTCCTCGTGAAGTCTATACAAATATCAGAAAATGTTAAAAGCATAATGCAATGGCAACATGTTCCTACAGTTCAGGAGGGTGTCTATTTTTGGCTGTAGTCTGGGTGTTCCTGGTCTATAATGAAAATCTTAGCAGGGTGCCGGTTGGCTAATAAAAGTGTTAATACAGTAGAATGTAGCTAACATGGCATTATCTGGCAAGCATATAGACTTATGTCCTTCATTACATGGTGGGAATTCAAAAGCAATTGCAATAAAATTGTCCAAATGAATCCCTATTTCAAACAGCTAGAGTGCTCTAGTGATATTGCTTGTTAATATATATATAGTGTAGGTCTCACGTGTGCAGTTTCGAAAGAAACACATGTTTTAGCAACAGTATTTTCATGAAAAGGCAACATCCGGTAATATACTAGGTAATGAAAGCACTCAATTTGCTTGCTTTATTTGTAGGTGTTACTGTTTCACACACTTGCTGCAAAGCATGTCAGTCAGTTTAGGAAGTAGCTGGTTGGATAATTATAGGAAAGAAGGCATTGAAGGGTTGGGGACAATTTCACTCTCCAGGTGAAATGACCAAGGAAGTGCAAGACTACCTGAAAGTAAAGTAATGCATGCAAATAGATATTTCTTTAAGGATGAATGATACCAGATACTGTATGTGTACATTTAATTTGTTTAAATGAAAATAATATATTTGTGCAATAATGATTTTGAAACTGCATAGCAAAAGGAAGTGCATGGCTGCTAAGATCTATGGAATTGTTTGGTTCGCTACACCCACTTTAAGAGAGCTTAGATTGCATTACTTAGTTGTTTGCTTCTGGTTTTTCTTTTAATAAGTAACAGGTTATTGTCTCCTTTCAAAAAATGAGCTAATTAAAGCATGGAGTAAATATGTTCCTACAGTATACACAGTATATCTGCATCTTTACCCGGAGAATTCGGTTTTCTTGTTCACAAGGGAAGATGCAGAATGGGGAGCCAAACTGAAAGAGAATGACACCAGAATACCCCTCAGTGTCCTTCAGTGGCCAGTGGACACCCAACAGAGCATAACTGGGAATAGGAATAGCACATTGTGAGACATCCGTTTTTAAGTGACAGCTGATTTTACAAGGAATAATTCATGTGTTTCTATTTGACATTTGTGCTTGTTTTGTATCAAGGCCAATAAGGACTGTGCAAATACATAGGCAACACAAGGTCACCTGTTATCAGGGTATTATTATTATTATTATTATTATTATTATTATTATTATTATTATTATTATTATTATTATTATATATATACATACAGTATATATATTTTATTTTATGAAATGCATGGCCATTTCCTGTATCCTTACTGGCTGCTGACATTCCAGTTCCATATGGTTAACAGAATACAACCAATTGTTCGGATCTCATTTCATTCCAATCAGGAAAAATCACAGTTCTTTTTCCACAATGCGCCACTTAAAGGTGCAAATTATCACATTACTAGGAAACTTTTTTCAAAAGTGCTCTCTGCTTACTGAAGTGCTTATTCCCACTGCTTCCAATTTCTAGTTAGAACTCAGATTAACAAATGCTGTTACATTGTGCTTTCCCGACACTGTGTGAGTATGGGGTATAACTCCAATACAGCATGCTCTCTATTGCTGTGCCTTCTGAGATGTCTCAAAGTTAAATAGCAAAACAATAATAGGAGGATGGGCACTGTATTGCCAAACCTATAAGCTTCTAATAAAAGTACTGACAATATAAAATAAAATAAAAGTGGCTATTTTTTTGTATACTTCAGGGTGTTCTTTTCTCGGGGACATATTTCAGGCTGTGCTTTACTTCAGAGAAAGGTACCGTGGTACCAAACCAAGGTACTGTGGAGAATAAAGTTCCCATGGAATCTGGTGTTCTGGTCAATTCCACGGGTCAGTGTTTTCAATGTTTAATGGACATTTGACTGCAGTTACAGTTAATATTACAGAAGAGATATCAGGCACTGTTCAATAATAAAAGCCTTATTGACTCAGAAAAATATACATTATAGTTATTTGAAGTACTTCATGTCACATCATTTTATTATGCCAGGGAGAAATTAATTGTAACCATTTTACTGGGGTCTCTAATTCTTTCTATCATTGATGCAAGCAGATTAGTGTAGCCCCACTTGCCTGCCAGCTATGGAGTGCTGGAGCATAGACTCTTTACATATGAACTTATTAAAGTGGTCACAAAGTGAATGATGAAACATAAGTCATCACCCAAATGAAAAGGCTGCAAAATGGAAGAACCATAACCTGTAATTGTACTGCACTTGCACTGTAAATAGTGAGAGCATTTAACCTTTAAAAATGAGAATTATGAAGCTATAGATCAGCATTCCTGTGTCGTTTATGTTTCCATTTTAGTTTAGGGGGGGAATGTTAAAATAACAAATAAGATTATACTGGATTTTTTTCCTCACCCTAAATACCTAATGTAAGATATGTCTAGTCCTTACATTTAAACATACATATCTACTGTATGTATTGGTGTATTAACACATACACTACCTAATATATACACTACCTAATATATACATGTAACTGGAGATCAAAAAAATAAATAAAAATACACTTTTAAAGGCACAACATTAACCCATCAGAAAATAAACCTTAAATAGCATTCAAACTAAAGAGCAAATAAAATAATAACCCTCCCCATTTCATGCTTTTTTATCAAACATTAACATGACTTAATTTAACAGACTATTTTCACTTACTACCAATGCAATGCATATAACTCCAACCTTAGTCCCAAGCCTAACCTTCGCTTAATCATTATTAACAGCTTTTTTCCTGTAATTCCTGTTAATCATCAGCTAAAGGGTAAGTCATTTTTCTTCTTATGCCATTGAATCTAGTTTGGTTAAGAAATTTTACTAAAATGTATAATTAAGTATAGTATAGTCTCTCCACCAGGAAAAAAAAAATGACACTTGGGGAGTATTTGAAAAATGTGGTCATAAAAACTTTCAGTATTTTGTGTAATTTCCATGAACATAAATCAAAGATTGAACATAAACTATCAAGGTTTGATAATAACTCCTTTGGTGACCTGGAGGAGGCGCCAACCCCAACAACATAAACATCTCCCCAAAAAGTCCACAGTACACCTACTGTTTGTGGAAATGTTACCCTTTTCTTTTAGTTATTGTATGCTTCATAAGAAGACATTACACACAAATCAGACCCTTTTTTATTTAGCACAGCTACTACTACAGAGAGCCTGCATTGGTTAATTTTGGCTCAGTTTTCCATGTTCCTCCCTCCTGTCAATAAGGAGCAGTGATGATCTGGAATCCATTCAAGGGAACAGAAGACGTGCTTTATAATTTATTAGTGGTGCACTGAGTGACAGATTTGATAGCTTAATCAGTGAGTCTGGAACCTGCTTAGTAGTTTCTAAACTAAAAGAAACATCAGTACTAGCAGTAAGCTACCAAATCATATGGGTTGGTCCTGTTCTTCTAAACCTCAGTTCATACTAACAGTCAGCTACAGGGTGTGTCACTTTATTAGGAACTATTAGGGAAAAAAAGTAGGTGCATATCAACTGTGAAGTATAAGTAACGTTTGCTGTATGGTGGTGTACCATACAGTAGATTTATTGGTGTTTGAAAGGGGCCTTGGAGTTCCGACTAGTCAAGGAACACCAAGGACCACATGACACATGACCTTAGGGAATGGCAAATGCCTTACAAGACAACTGCTGTTCAAACCCATGTGATTGGAAGTGACTAAAGGGGAAGATGGCAGCTGCAGAGGATTGCGATGCATGAAAAGTGTCAATCAATACTCACAATAACACTAATCGCAGGTTGTGGTCCAGCTGTTTCAATTAGATAAGTGTGTGGGAGTTATGCACCCTAATAAAGTGTGAACAACCTGTCATTTTATCTGGGGTCAAAGATGCAGAAATGATATTTTAGGCAGTGGTGGAAGAATATAAACCCCATTGTAAATGCTGTTTTTTGGTACAGTAGGTAGGTAATACTTAATAAAGTTTGTTTGCAGGGAGAAAAAAAAATAATTCACAGCTGCTTTGCTCCACTTTGAGTTCTTATCTATTAAATGCATATATAAACATTTAATCGAAATGTAGTCAACATAAAGGATTACTGCTTCAACTAATTTTCCTATTACACTGTGGGGGGAATAAGAAACAAAAAGATAGAATGCCTTATGAAACATGTTGTTATCTGTGATTGCAGAACAATACACATATTAAAAATACATGCAATTAAAGAATAATTTTCCTGGTGTTTATTGCACCTTATAATAGTATTGAATAATTGATGAATATGTATTACATAAGTGAACAAAAATCAACATATCACTCCTCTTCAAATATGAGGGAATGAATATCATCAGACTAACAAAGCAAGGGCTAATCTTTCATAAATAAAATCTCCTTAGGACAAAAGAACGTTGTTACTGTGCTCAGGTGAAACAAATGAAACACCAAACTTACTGAAAAGAAATAAGTGGAAACAAAATCAGACATATATCTTCTTGGTGACTGTCAAGTACCAACTTACACTTGTTATCAGAACAGGGTACGCAGCTCCAAAGAATCCAATGGAATAATTAAGCAGAATAAATGCTATATTCATATGTGTATAATATTAGCATTGTTTTATGTAAAAAGGCATATTCTAGGCTTGACGTATTTGATGTGACAAAATGCCACAGTGAGAGGAAGCCTCAGCTGGCCTCTGATTAGCCATGGATTAATAAGACCTTTATGCCTTGCTTATAGGGCCTGTTTCCAGCTCAGGTTAGCATAGTCTTATTATTAAATAAATGAATTAGTGCTCAGAAATGTGTCATGCACATTACCTAACAGCGGGAAGCACAACACAGTGGTCAACTCCCCAGGAGCACTGTAAATCCTTCCACGCTCCGTAACCTGCTTGCACTGCCTTATTAAAGGCTTCGTGATTTACTGTGAAGGAGTATTTGTGCTTAACAATGACATTTTTGTTAATTCAAAACAATGTAAATCATCCCCAATTACAGTATTTGAATATCTCAGACAGCTGCTGGAATAAGGGCTCTTCTGGAGTGAAATTCACTGCAGAGCGGCACAGCGTGCCAGCTTAAATAAATGTGGAGCCAGAGAGCCTGGTGTAGGAATTAAAACACTCTGCACTACATAAGGCTAAACCCAAATTGTTTTGTGGCATGCACTGTTAGTTGCTAGTAGGCAGAATTATTTTATAGGTATAGTGTGTGTGTGTGTGTGTGTGTGTGTGTGTGTGTGTGTGTGTGTGTGTGTGTATATATATATATATATATATTGCTATTACAATAAAACAGCTTTTTTGTTTGGAAAATTACATTGATTCAATTGGAAAATTTGAGAAATTAGACCCTTGGCTTCATACCCTTACCAAATGTCTATTTAAAACAAACAACTGTTGTGGTTTGCATTGAAGTTGTTCAGTTACAGACCTGATTAAATATAGAATATGGGATTCTGTGCTGTATGATACAAGCTGATATCCACTCCACAGCGGACTGGCCATTCTGATCTTTAATGGCTGAAAATCAGCTTGTCTCTTACACAGCACCTTATACTAGATTGTATAGGATATAGTTAAATAAGGATAGAATAAGAATAACATCATGTGGCATCATTTTCATGTGATACAAACTATCTGATACAAAGCATTTTCAGATGGCTGCTTCACATCAATATCAGGGTCTGCTATATACAATTCTGCACCAGGAAGCTGGCTGTACAGCACCTATGTAGCATTGAGTCATAAACTAAAAAACGCAGGCTCCATGCTGGTGGCTTGTTGAATACTGCATACTGCAATGACGCCTCCATTTTCACTTTAAGATACTCCTTAGTGCTTTTACCCTTCACAGTTTTCAAGGCTCAGGCACGTGTTGGCAAAATGTTTAGGTAGCACACAAAACACAGTTAATGTTATAGAGTCCTGTGTAGTTGGCTGTGTGGATCGTGGTTAAAGAAAAGGGCTTGTAACCAGGAGGTCCCTGGTTCAAATCCCAGCACACTCACTGTGTGACCTTGGACAAGTCTTTAGCCTCCTTGTGCTCCGTCTTGAGACGTTGTTGTAAGTGACTCTGATGCGTAGTTCACGCACCCTAGTCGCTGTAATAGTTCTATGAAGATAGCCCCATTACCTGCAAGAGAAGTCTGGAATCTCTGTTTTACAGCTATGTGTTGTTTATACTGTCATTTAGTTATTCTTAGGAATGACACTTTAACTGTCTAAACAGTCAGAGCCCCCAGACCCAACCTCCCAACCTCCCAACCCTCCATTCAGGAGCAATACATTCTAACACCCAGCTTTACCATTGCAGATCTGTTACCCCTCAACATACATTTTAATGCATGTCTTGCATAGTATTTGTGAATATATGTATGTACATACAGTATATAGACACTAAACCTATGGCAGCCTATAGATACCAAAATATGCCTTCACTAATGGTGCATACTTTTGAATGTATTTTGTTTGAATTGATTTTATACATTTAAAAGACCTAGTTGAACCTATAGTTTACTGATCCGTTTGCTGTATTTGTTGTACCTCTATCTCTTATTTAAGGAGGTTATCCCTTGGCTCCTGATTGTTTTAACGCATATTAAAATATCCTCCATTGTCATAGCTTCCCTAACCCCTTGGGACCTGTGCTCTCCCAGATGTATTGGGATGAAAGCTGGAAAGATCCATCTTCTGGTCCCAAAGGGTTAACTTAAGTACCCTCCACACTCATTACCAGGATCTCTGTTACAACACTATCGCTCTTTTGAAGCCACAATGCCGGGCCTCCCAACCACATTAGCTCCCATTAAAATCGCGTTCATTGCTTCAGACACCTCGTTAGAGCTTTAAAACCCTCACCTTGCAAGGACACAGAAGTAATGAACAAGCAGGCTGTGTTTTTAAGTGCTGTTTTCAATACAGATGATTTCAATATTTTAACATGAATTGCAAGAGGTGGGCATCTTACTATGCCGCATCAATTGATAAAAAACAAAACAAAAAAACAAAACAAAACAGAAAATAAAAGTTGATTTGCAATGTAAGACAATGTCGCCCTCAACTGTGCAAAAACAAATGGAAAGCAATTAAAGGTTGTGTGATTAAACATTGTGGTTGGCCAAAAAGAGACCCTAATTTCTATGACAATGAAATGGGATACACTGTAGCTACACTGTTGTTGCATTATGTAATACATGTACTTACGACAACATTGTATGGTCTGTAAAAAAAAAACTTTTTTAAATACATGTTGTTCATGTATGGAGTTCAATCCTCACTACATGTAGTTATCTACCTGTGTTTCCATAGAAAATGGTGGTGACCACTCAATGTTGTAATCTAAAATATATATAAAACACAACTTTGACTACTAATAATAATATTGGCTGTTATATATGCTGAAAAGGAGATCTCAGAATAAAAAATAATTAAAAGAAATTCCATGTTAATTCAAAGAAGTAACAATTGTCAGTAGGTGAAATATGGATGAGTCAAGTTTTCTTTGACCAAATCTATAAAAACACAAAATATGTACAAACAGAATCCTCAACCAATAAAGAGAAGAATGTGGTTCTCCTTCCATCCTGAAAGTTGTTTTTATTGAGTGTTGTTTTGTAGAAAAATCATTAAAAACAAATATTATGACATTTTTCATTTTCCATAAACTGCTTTTTCTTCTAGTCAACATTTTCCATAAAAAAGCCAATCACAAAAACAACAGTGACCACTTTCCTTATGTGCCCCTAAATAAAACTATTATTACCATATATATATCTCATCTTACCTCTTCCAAATTGCCCACTGGAGATAAAACAAAATGATATCTTAATCACTCGATCATGTAAGGTACATATCATAACGCAGCTGGACAAGCCAGCACCATGCAGCAGACCAGAGGTTAAGCACATAGTTCTGACCTCAGGGCCACTGTTATACAACTAATTTCATTTGCACTTGCTCTCCTCACACAGCTGTCCAAACTGGAGCCAGTCAAGTGTGTATTATATAGAGCTTAGCTGGTGAGGTTATATGTCTTCTGTGATCATTTAAAATCAATAACTCTTGTCCACCCACCTGAAACCTCATTTGTAGTTCCTTTTCCAGCATGTGTATGGGTAAGGGAAAATCAACAGTTATAAAGGAAGACAGACTTCAGTTTGTTGTTTTGTAATCCAAATAATACACTGGTACAGCTTAGTGGAGACACAGTATATATTGATTTAGACAGAGAGGGTCAAGCGTTTGTCCAAATTCCTCTCTTTTTAATCAATAACATATTTCTTTCAATAACCATTTGTTTTATTATGTAAACAAACTCAGCACTGCATACACACACAATAACAATACTAATAATAATATTTCAAAAACCGTAAATACCATAAATGACAAATGCCTTTTGAATAAAATACATTGAACACCAGTTTATTGACTACAACACACTATCCCTATATCAGTTCTGGTCAGTAAGAAGGCATTTTCTTGTGGAGAGAACCCCTTTTTAAAGTTTGGTATCCTTGGTAAATTTAAAACTCTGTTTTAGATGCACTTAGATTTTGTAGTATTACCTCAAGTAGAGGTGGATCCAAAGCAGCTATAAGCACCCACTACATTCTCATGCTCTCACATGCCATTACAACACTTATTGTTCCAAGGAAAATATCCCCAAACCTCTGTGTTCAAGACCTGGTAAGCTGTGACTTTAGGCCTCTAGCTGGGACTTCAGCTCTGCTCTCTATGCGAATGCACAGAAGGGTAGGGCAGCACAGGAAACTAACCCTCTCTTGCCAACACAGTGCTAAATTGCCCCAAACCTTCAACCTTTGAACCCTGACCCTCGTATATGTTATTTTGAAGTCCAGACTATTGTTCCTTGTGCCAACCATTACTAGAGTCTGTTTTATGTTGAACCTTGTAAATTTGTATTATTATTATTATTATTATTATTATTATTATTATTATTATTATTATTATTATTATTATTGCTGATTTATCTCCCATGCAACGTATTTCATTGTTTTGAAAGTAATATAATTAATATCACATACATGCGAGATCTTCAGTGGTATTATCTTGGTAGGTAAGTGATGTGTTTGATAAGACCACAAAAAATAATCTGGTACTTAAAGTCCTTGAGAAACAAAATTCATTACCATGAATTTGCCTTACCATTTTGATGTATTGTGTTTCCATTGCACTCTTTAACAAGCACCTCATTGTTGAAAGCAACTGTCCAGCAGTATGTATTTTATATAAGCATACTCATTTTCTACCTACAGAACCTAAAACTGTATGGGCATAAAAAGCGAATGTCATGAAATTTCCATCGTTTTCATGATTGCCGACAGGGAAGATTTAATAATCTGTCAATAAACGAAGCAGGAGAGATCAATTACAGTCATCTTATGCTGACTTTTTATTTTCTATTATTTTAGTGATAAACCGATCTCCTGTTGGCATGAAAACTTTGCCCACGTGGAGAGGCAAGCCGTGTGTCTTCCTCAAGAACATGACAGTATTTATTGACCACTCTCCTCGTGCGCATCTGTCAGGCATAAGGAAAGTCACTGCCGTTTTACAAAACGATCCGTTTTAAGTAAGACCATCCATCACAAAAGGGAAGGAGAATGTGTAACATTTCCTTATCTGCAATGAATTATACAAGGGTCAGCGAGCTGGAGTCGCGGTTGGCAACACAAACATTGGCCTCAGGTAGCAAACACATCTCCCCAGCTGCTCATCTCCATATGGGTTCAACGAACTGCTCAGAAAATAGTGGCCTGATCTTATTGATGGGTTCTGCTGTGCCTTGTTTTGCTCTTCCTGTCAATGCTGTTAAACAACTATCTAAAAAGAGGGATGCCATTCATCTAAAAATCATCTTGCAGCCATCTGCTAACAAATCTGAATCTAAAGCTATGGAAGGGTGGCCAGATGTGATTACAGAACACAGGTGTGTTTACCTTAAAGGCATCTCAGGATTGAAGTATAAGGGTACCCAGGCACTTCACCTGCACACACCATACGCTTGGTGAAGGCAATTGATGTGAGAGCTGGTCCTGATGAGATATAACAGCACAGCAGTTTTTAAACCAGATTAACTACTGCAGTTTTGTATTTTTGCTTTCATATATACAGTATATTTTCATGTATTAAAATCAAAAGCCATACTGACCTCAGAGTGTCTTAAATAACACATACTCATCACCCCCATCTCCCCACACCTCTCTTACTGGCGTCTGCTGTGTTGTATTGTTGTCAGTATCCAGTATCACAATTTATTTTCTCCCAGGGTTAAGCATTGATTTACCTCAATGGTCAATGAATCTTGAAACTGAACTCTAAGGAAATCAACAGTGGCTTACTAAAAGCTACTTTTGAGAGGTGTATCCATGGCATTGTTGTACTCTCTATTGTCATTGATTTAAAGCTCAGTAGGTCTGCAGAGATGCAATTGTTAAACTGTGTGAGGTTTACCCCCGGATGTTCCGCAAGCATCTGTGATGCCAAAGGGTACTTTCAAGACGATAATGCACCATGCCAGAATTGTGCACCAATGGACCGAAGAGCATGAGACTACAGGCATCACATGGCCACCCCAATCCCTGGGTCTCAGTCCAATTGAGCATGTTTGGGATGAATTTGAATGATGCATTCATCATCACGTTCTTCTGCCTACTTCTCTGCACCAATTGCATGCATGTTTAACAATCCTCGAGACACCTTTGTGTAGTCTGTGCCATGTTGTGGCATAACAGCGACAGGGTCAAAGTGTAACTCTGCTTCTAACTGTGTACTGTTGATAACCCACGCAGACCACATTATTACTATGATCTAGCTAAATGTGGGATTCTAGGTGCTGCTAACTGAGGCTCCAAAGCCATCACTTTCTTAGTGATTGCTTTATTACCTTGTAAGCAGCCGAACACTTCAGGCATTAAAAAAATGAAGAAATGTATTTCCTCTAGAGGATAAAGACTATTACTGTAGAAACAGTTCATTCTGTGAGCTTGTATGTCAACATGTTCAATAATGTGTGACAGCTTACTTATTCTGGGATCATGGGAAGGCTTCTGGGATGGAGATGTTCAGACTGTCAAGAATTAACACATTTGTATGGTTAATTTGCAACAGCCCCTGTGGATGAGACATACAGCAGAGGAGGAAGCTTCCAGCTCATATGATTCCAAGACTGTAATCCTCCAAGCAGCGGTAATTAGCTGTAAACTAACACCCCTAATATAAATTTAGGAGATGAAAAATGTAATAAAAGCATAAAGTACTCCCAAATAATATTTTATTAAATATAAGAAGTCACTTTTAGACACAGTACAGTACAGTACAGTATGCAGGCTGGACAAACAGAAACACCTATCATGACACTGTAAATGGGATACAGAGCCACTGCAGGAAGTCACAGCAGAACTGCAAGGTCTCTATATGGTGATTAAATTGTTCTTGGAGGGATTTTTGACCCTACCAATGATTACTGCCTCTAATTCCTTGAAATCTGCGGCAGCATGGAGAATGTTATCCAGAATGGCCCATTGAGGCATTACTTCTGATACAGTTTCTGCATGTATGCAGTCTATCAACTAGCTAATTGTGTGGCACACTGCCCATTTAAACAAAATCATGTGTTACAGATGGCAAAAGTATTAAAGGGTTTTAATTATTAATCATAAAATTACTTAATACTGTAGATAGGTTCACACTTATGTACAAAACTAACAAGAAATCCAATTTAGAATTGTTTGAATGTATTTTGTTAATGGTGCAAACTACAGTAATGACTAAGCCCATGGCTAAAATCACTTCAAGATATTGTATACCTTTCATTTTAATGGAATTTGTACTTAATATATGTATATATTAATCTGTTGGTAATCTGTTTCCATTACCAAGGTATTGCATTTAGTAGAAATCCTGTATTTCCTATACTGTGAAAGTAATTATATATATATGAAATGTATTAATACTGTATCATTCATAGGTAGAAAAATATGTTTAAACTGATGTATACATCTGATATATAGTATTTTATAAATAACAGGGCAAGATGTATTATAGATGAAATAATATAATCAAAAATTTGATATAAATGCAAGGTTTATATGGGGGTAAACAAACACACACGAGTTCACATAAATAAATAAATAAATAAATCCTTGCTGCAGGAAATCAATTCATTTTAAAAAATGACAATGGAAATCTCAGAATAGAGACAGTAGGCCTGCTTTCTTCACAGTGCTTCCCTGAATAAATTACTCCTTTTTGCGGAAGGAACTAACCAGACCTTTGATTTACTTCCCTTCTCTATTCTTGCTTCTGTTTGAACTTGAGAGGATGGTAGAATTTCGTCAAGAGCGTTGCTGGCTTTTATTTACTCTCAATTAATCATGCTAAACTGTAAACAAAGTGTCTGCTTTAGTTGTGCTGACAATTATCTGCTTGTCAACATCTCCTTCAAGTACCTTCAGCAGCTGGCAAACACAGAAAGCAGGCTAATCAAAGTTACCAGTGCGCCTGAAGAGAAGATGCCCTTGAATGCTGCTCTAGCATGTACTGTAGGCTAATGCTTAACTCATTAGAGAACCAAGCTATAGTAATAAATGCAAAATGCGCCAAAGACTTTCTAAACATACCGGTATTTGGTGGTCTTGCCAAGAATTAGGCCTAAATAATACCGTGATAAAATGAGAATGGATTTTGTCTTTGACAAAATTGCACTGCAATAAAATATTGTTTATTGTTTTATTTTTCCAATGTATGACATCTTCTAAAGGATTGTTATTAAAACCCTATCACATAAAAACATATATATATATATATATATATATATATATATATATATATATATATATATATATATATATATATATATATATCATAATACCAGGCTGATTTTTTTCGGTATTTAATTTTAATATTTAGAAAGTAAAATGCAACAAAGACATACCATTGTATGCATCGTTTATTATTTTTCCTCAGTCTGCTTAAAAAAGAAAGAAAGAAACATTTTGATTTACAAGTGGAAAAGGATGGATTATCTTCACTACTATTTATAAAACTAGAAAAAAAAACATGAGGGTTTTTTGTGACAAAAGCTAATCAATTGTGCACTCAGTAATTGATTATAATGAAGTCTTTTTTGCATTAATGAATGCCTGCGGTCTTTAGCAAAATCTTGGCACCAAACGCCTCTTCCACAAGCTCTGTTTGGCTACCCCTGCAAACTTTTACAGGTAATTAACTAATGGTCAAGAGAGCTGTACAAAAACAGTCCTGGTCACCCTTTCAGGATAGCCTTCCCCTTGTTTTCTCCAGCCTACTAATTTATGCACAATTAATTGAGATATCTTTTATACTTGATGTGTTGTAAAATGAATATCTAATGTATTTAATTAGTCAATTAAGTAGAACTTCAGCATATGTTCAAAATGCCCAGAAGGTGTTCTTTTCCCAGGTACTTATTTTGATGTCATGAAAAAGCAGCTAATTAATTTTACATGCATATTAATTTAAGATCTATTTAGCAGCTCCCTTTGTGAGAGCAGATTTAATATTTATCTTTCTAACCTTTTTGGGGGGAATTTGTATTGTTTGTTAAAACCAAACTTTTTAACAAATTTCACAGGAGGAAATTACAAAAAAAGAACGAAGTCTATTCCAAATTAGTAACTTTGCCTTCTTACTTCTACCTAATTACTATGTACCTTAACTTGCATATTTCATTCATGAACTATTCACAATCACAGCCCCTGCAACCATATCCTTATGCACAATGGTCTATCCTGGTACTTGTAAAATGAAACATAAAATCCACATACTTCTCCTCAAATTACTGCAACAAGTCCATTCAGACATTCAAAATGGTTTTGTTATTATAATTATAGAATGGCAAACTATATTATATAAATTGTTGAGCCTGCACTATAAAATCAGTAAGTTATACTGAACCAAAGAGTTACTAATTGTAGTATATATATATATATATATATATATATATATATATATATATATATATATATATATATATATATATATATATATATATACTCATATTTAACTATTTCATTTATCCTACACGCAACCTTCTGTTTAACGATTGTACTTGTACAGAACTTACTGCATAAGCAAAGTAAGTCCATAATAATAATAATAATAATAATAATAATAATAATAATAATAATAATAATAAAACCTTACCGGTATATATTTGTTAAACTGTTTCCATAATAATGGCCAAGGATATCCTTTAATAGTTCAGTAGTTGCTGACACCAAATAAAAGTATTTAGTTTATAGTGGTCTATTTTATTACGCAAAACCTTTTATTATTTTACTCAATAATAAATCACAAAAGTTATCCTGCAACTCACAATTTAATTGAAAACTCAAATTAAAATAAAACGGAAGGCTTGTAAAGGGAATCACTTAGTCAAAATATAGGCATAAGTGTTCGGTAATGGCGATGATAAAATTCGGTAACATCTTAACTTATCCTCTTTACAGACACATTGATGAGCATTTTTAATTAAGGAAAATCTGGAGGCACCGTGAGGGCTATGATAATGAAGTTAAATGAGTACACTGTAAAATATTCGCTAAACCAAGTACATTGGCAAAAGCCTCCACCCCCTTAATTCTGCTAGCACTAAAAGGGTTTTGAGCACCATAATGAGATCCTTCTGTCTGCTAATTAATTGACACCCTCCTGAATATTCATATGCGCTAGCACCAATACGTTCCTAATTGCACTGTGGAATGAATCTCAGAGGAAGGTAAATCGCCATAGACTTAATTAAAATAATGCATTCCAGATACAGCACGGTGGTGGAGATGAGTCATGTGCCGTCAAGTAGTAAGAATATGAAAGTGGCACCTGGTTTGGGTGCTGTTGGGAAAGTTCCACGATTGTGAAAGCGTTAGTCTCAGTAAAACAAAATGTTGGTGACAGGATTTTTTTTTTTTTTTTTAGAAAAGTAACATAAATAAATAAATAAAATTAATATATATATATATATATATATATATATATATATATATATATATATATATATATATATATATATATATATATATATATATATATATATTTAAAAAAGAAAATATGTATAATGCATCACTGTTATATAGGTGTAATATATAATATTGACTTTTATATAGATATGTTGCACATTCTACCAGTTGCATCACTAAAGTGTTGCAAGTTATAGGATGCCTACTAAAAGCAATATTATTTATGTTCGGTCTTGTATTTCTCGTCCTGCTGTATTTCAATATCAATCAATAAACGACACTCCTTTTAACAAAGCCGTTTTATTATTCATACCGATACCATATCTTCTTCCACATGTACACACGCGTTTAGATTCAATAAAGAACCATTGTTGTATACCTATGCAACTGATGGCTCAATGTTCGGAAATGTGCCTTTGTTTTAAAATATAGCTTTATTTTCCTTGCCATTTTATTTATATAATAAACCAATACAGACTAATACATGTCGACAAAAGACTCAACAACAACTGCTGATAATATATTCTTTTAATAAACGTGAAAGCACGTATAGGTTGTGCTAACTGGGAGAACTGCATCCAATAACACAATTGGTGTCTTATGCAGCTTAAAAGCTTAGCAGAGTTTATTTAAAGGTTTTAATTGCATATTTATACAAATGTTTGCATTAACAATGTAAATTACACCGCCAGCAGTTGAAAGTTGTTTATTCATTAGTTCTTTAGAAAATCTACATTGCCTCTAGATACAGCTGGGTAATAATGTGATGAAATACACAAGCAGTTTACGGAGTGCACAGCAGGGCCTGTGTGATCTCAGTAACAAGGTGATATCAACAGGTTTAGAAACAAAACAAGGGCACGCAGGAAACAACGCGACTGAAAGAATGCGTGTTTTGCGGTCCTCAGGAGCATTTCACTTTCAAAAACATACACTGTAATCCAGACGTCTATAAATCTTACAACTGCAACATATTTAAACACATTTCTTGTTTTATACAGTGGTGTTTTTGTTTACTAACACTTAAAGACAGTTAAATTAGATTTAGTTGTGTTATTAAGCATTTTGTTTTACGTAAGGATACTTTCACCAGACTTTGGTTAGATAGCCTTTTTTGTTGTTTATTAACACGTGGGGTGCTGTAGGTTATTATAGCTTCTTTGTAAATTGTGTGTAAACATAGAAGGTTATTCTGAAAACACCTCTTAAAATATATTTAGAAAAGTATTTATTTTAAGTATATTGAGCCAAAATAGCTTCTCACAAAAACGTTTTTAATAGCACCTTCTGAAAAGATCCCTTAATATTTGTGCCATGCCTGTTATTATCTATTTGATCGGTTTTGTTTAAATGTTGCTTGGGAGTTAAGATGGTGATAGCTGGACACAATTAACCTAGTTTATTTATTTATTTAAAATAAAAATACAATACATAGACTACATTTAAATAAAAAAAGAAATAATAAACAGCCTATACTTCTCTCCCCACCTCCCTCCCAATGTTTTGCCAAGACGTGGCTGGCTAGTAATCAGCAATCCATCTCTCAGATCATTGGAGGTTTGTTACACTTCAGCCGCCTTATATTTGCCAGCTTGGTGTGTGACAGCAGAGTGTGGTTTCCTGACGGTGTAAGTAAAACCCTTCAAAATCAAAGAGAATTTGTGCTGCACTATAAGAAAGAACGGGCTGATAATGAGCAAAATATTTTTCATGCGCACGATGTAGCAAGACAGATTACTTGGTAGGCATACAGACAGACAAACAGAAACACACACAGTTGTATACTTTATTTATCTTTTTTTAATGTTTTGACATCACATGGTGCCTAGTCTTATTTCTGAATAGGACATATTTCAATAGTAGGCGAAATATACAAAGGACGATCAACAAAATCTATAGATTACTACACAAGTAAATACATAAATAAATGTTGGACTGCATTTCAAAAATAGATAGATAGATAGATAGATAGATAGATAGATAGATAGATAGATAGATAGATAGATAGATAGATAGATAGATAGATAGATAGATAGATAGAGTAATTGTTTACTGTTCATTGCAATGCAATAGACTACATACATTTGAAGTGTACAACCTGTCGCTTCAGTTCTAAACTACAATGAAATTTGAATTAAATGTTAAATATTGTTAAATGTTTTTGTAGGGAACCTTGAAATAGCTCAACACACATCCATATTTTTAAGCTGGATTTTTTTCACATAGTAATACACGACAATATTTTTAATGGGCCCCATCTAAAGATAGATTTTGAAGCAATTGCTAGTTTTAAATATTGTATAACGTTTTATGTCGTTCTTTTTATCTCAAAAAATATGCACAGGGTCTCAAAATGTGTATGAAATCATGACGTTTCACATACACCTACATACACACATTTATACATACCTAAATACATGTCTACATGCATCCACAGCTTTAAAAATATATTTTTTTATTGTATACATATTAGTCTAAGCTCATATAAATGCTGCCGTTTACACACGCTGGCATTCATTCCAATACAGCATCGGTTCCAATTAACGGCACGGTACAGCTTGTATCCCAAGAATTCCAGGGAAAAAAGAAAAAAAAAAAAGATTAATTTCTTTCAAAGTTTACTTGACCCCACCTCCCCAGTCACCCACTAAACATTTTTTCCCTTTTCTTGCTACTATATTCACTGGTCTGGGTGGCAATATATCCCAACTCGACTCAGTTTTGACAATGTTGTTTAGCTATCATTTGCTGCTTTTGAATGAATGGAAGCAATCCTCTTTTTAACAACATTTGTTTCCTATTGTGGAGAGGTGCAGCAGTTGAGGGCAGACGTGTGAAAGTGGCAGTTTGATTCCCCTTTTCTTCCCCCTGACCCCAGCTTTTGTCCCCCATCACCCTGGGAATGTTACGCCTCGCTACTTTACTTTGAGATGCTTCAGAAAGTGCCTTTGTTTTTCCCTTTTTTAAGACACACACAAAATTGTTCTCAGTCCCCCCGCTGTAAAAGATACTTCAGATTGAGGCTCGGTTCACAAGTGCAATGCAATTTGGCTTAGCCCTACCTTTGTTCTGCTTGTACAAATGACCAAACAGTGCACACATTATACAGTTGATCTACTGCTGCCTGAACACGGAGTTTAGGACTTGGGAGAAAAGCGAGTTAATCTATTCAGTATCATGGTGGTATTTTCAGTGTGCGTTTCCAGCAAAACAATAGCCCCCGGCCAGGCGTTATTGCAGCACAACAAAATAACCACAGCAAAACAAAATGTTAACAAACAAATACAGTGTGGCCATTAGCGTTTCGCAATTAATAGTTAACAGCGCGAAACTGACCAATCCGGTTTCAAAAGAGGAAAGTGGAATGTTCCGACTGTTGGGACTGGTACCGAACCCTCAGTGTTTCATCTTTACAAGTGCAATGCGCTGGGTGGTCTCAACCCAGTCCCCCTGTGGAGGAAACTAATTCACCACAACGAACTTTCTATGATCAACAGCGATGACCATGGTTTAAATAAGCATGAGGCAATCCCATTTTGCAATGCAGGTATCCAGTCATGGACACTGGGAAGCGCTGGGGAGCCAGGTAAACAGTACCCTAACCAGTAAACTGCTTTGTGTTCTCCACCTCAAGCCCGACCTCCACATCACCTTTCAAACACGGCCACCGCATCAAAAACCAAATACTTTAAAAAGCGTGACACAGGCAAAGTAAAACAAACATGCTACAATAATAAGAAAGTAAATAAATTCCCTGTCTCGTATACTGACATTAGCCTGCTAATACCACCAGCTGTGGGCTCTTTGAGGTTCTCAGAATATCACATGGTATTAAGCGTGTCTCCAGATACTAACACAACGCTGCAAAGAATTATTCAAGAATCTTCAACGTTAATAATGATGACTAAAAGATATAGTAGTACTACTACTACGACCACCACTACTACTACTACTACTACTACTACTACTACTACTACTACTACTACTACTACTACTACTGCTACTACTACTAATAATAATAATAATAATAATAATAATAATAATAATAATAATAATAATAATACGTTTAACTGGTTTGCTGTTGGTAGCCTAATTATTCATTGAAATTGTATAAATAGGAACTAATCACCTGTTGAATTAACTTTTGTTTAGTAAATTGTAATTTCACAAGTACCCAATACACTAATTAACAAGAACAAATACAAGCTTCAGAATTAATGTTTTGTTTATTAAATTGCAAATTACAGATAATCCAGTTAATCTGATTTACAATCTTTGTTTTACAATGATTTTGTTAAAGAATATACTTCCAAATACACTTACATTTAAAACTTCTAAAATGTGTGTTTAAATATCTATCTATCTATCTATCTATCTATCTATCTATCTATCTATCTATCTATCTATCTATCTATGCCTACACACACATCCATATACACAAAATCAAATGTGAGAGATAGTACCAAGTTTTTTTAAATTAAATTATTATTTTTAAAGATACACAAATAATATAAAAGACCAAAACATACTTCATTATATTAGCCTATATCCACTTTGTATAATAGCTTTTTGTGTGCAATATCAGTACAAGCGTATAAATATACAGTATTTAAATTCGCTCTTGATTGGCAGTGTAGTTTGTTTTAGCTGTTGTGTACAAAGTGGACAAAGGCTTAAAAAAGATAAGAAGTTTCACACCACCAAAGTGGCAGATCTGGTAAAGAAGACTTGCTCCTTCACAAAAGAGTCTCCACATAAACGTTGGTTCCCATAGGCAGCCGGATCACTTTGGTAAACTTCATGTGAAAAGGCTGGAAAATTGAAATCCATTGCCCCTTTCTGCCAATACACAAACAGAAGAAAGAAAAGTAAAAAAAGAAAAAGAAAAAAAGTACTTCATGAAACGAAATCTGTGAGATAAAAGCTGCAAGCTCAAAACCCAGCGTGGAGTTGACTTTCTAGACGGGAAAGTCTGTTTTTGAAGCTGGCATTGTTTGGCAACCTAGGAAACCATAAGAAGTCGGTTGGTACTTTTTCACTGTTTTGTAAATATTAACAGCTTTGTGGGCCACTTTTTTTCTCTCGAGTGAGTGCCCACCCCATTCGCCCCCTCCACCCCACTAAAAAGAACGTCCTGCGTTAAACAGTACACCTGGGTCAAACCCCGAGGAATCAAAATCAATATTGTGTTTGTCACTTGTCTGCCTCCTCTGTCTTTGCGGAGTCAGCCTGAATGCCAGTGCAGTGAATTGTGGATTTATGGAGGGAAATTAGCATAAGTTATTAGCAGATCTGGAACCGTGTGTGGTCCTGCTTGTGGGAAGGGGGCTATTGCAAACCCGCCAAGCAGAAAGGTGCTCCTTGGTGGGCTTAAAAAAAGGATTGAATGCCGATTGCTCCAAATAGTTTTCCATTTGGTTTTCACATTCATATAATGAACTTATGGGTATTTTATACAGTTTTCACAACACCACTCTAAAACACTATTTGCATTTTTCTCAAGTACTCTCCAATTTGTTTTACATATACACAATGGACTTCGGTTTGCCTTATGAAGTTTTCTTTTAAGTTGAGTCTTCGTTTACATATGTACTGATTATCTGCGTTTTCACACGTTATACTCCATGTGACATGTACTGTTTAGCTTTATCTGTGTATACATGTTGAACATGCATTTCGTATTTTAAGCGCGCATAGTTTTATTCACCAATAACCTGTTTGGAGGGTATTACATTCCTCATCTGTATTTACTAACAAACTTACATCTCTAAAGCTTCTGCATTTATCGAGTTCCCTAATAATGACCCTTGCGTTTGTTTCACGTGATTCATGTATTGGACTGCATGCACTTTATAGACTGCGACCTGTTTCATATCCTTTGCTTTGCTTGCTTGATTTCATTCACGTTTGATACCTAAATTATGCATGTGCATTATATCATTTTTAAATATGTTTTATTTTTCTCAAAGGCAATAAAACCAGCGTATGAACGAACATCTGCAGTATGCGAGAATAAATAACACGAGGGTTTATGTAGTTGCAAGGTATTCATGCAATAACAGGTTATTTTTTTTCAAGTACTCGAGTTAATATTGAAAAACGTGCGCTTGCATTTAAAGTGTCCGAAGTCTCTGTACTCATTTTAATATTAATGAAACAGTTCAATCTTCCACGCAGCGTGTTTAAGTAACGATTTGGCGTGTTACTGGTGGTAAAGATACTATTTGTGTCGACGATTAAACCTAGATTAACATAATACATATATATTTTTAATAACTGTCAATGAAAGATTGAGAGTTCAATAAGTGTTGGCTACCGTCACTACATGTCGTTACAAACAGAAATTGCATTTACTATTATTTGTGCTAATAGGCTACACCGTTACAATTCTGTATATCATGCAAGTGGTGTTATTAACTTAGAATGCATAATATTTTAATAGCACTTTTATTTCAGAACGATGAGACTGAGCGGCGAGGTATCGATTCCTTAATTGTGTTTATAAGAACACCTGCTCCAAAAAACCGACCAACATTTAAAAATCATATTTGCATGCACTTTAAAAGCTATTAAAACAATGTCATTATTTAAAAAAAATGCTTTATTATAACTTGATGTAGACCTAATGGTTAAAATGAAACTTGATCGTAATAAACAATTAAAACAAAATTGGTGACTAACAGCAAATAACAAAAGCTCCTATGACAATACAGAACAAATAGAAAGCCAACCAATTTCCATGTCAAACATTCCATTGCTCACTAGCTCCATTTGTAAGTGTGAATTGTAGACTAAGCGCCCTGCAAAGTCCACAGAAAGGTTAGCGCATACCTTCACACACTGTTACTGGGTGCCATCACACTTCAATTCCGGTTGCTGGGCCTTTTCACCCCTTCGCTCCGTCTTCAAATGGAAATGATTTCTATTGGCCCAAGGTGTCCATGTAAATAGGTGTAAATGAAACCAGATTATGCCTTTCTCTCAGCCCCCTCCCCCCAAGGCGATTGTCATGTGATAGCAAAGAAGTGGCACATTAATGAAGCTCCTCTGCAGGGGTCTTTTCTGCTCATGTCACCACATAAAACTATCAGATGGTTAGAGGAAGGACATGGAGGCAGCAACTTAGCTCATCTTGTCAACAAAAGGAGAAGAGATCTGCCCTATTCAGTTGGCTTGTGGGAAAAAAAGAAGCTTACTGCCGCTTG
Organism: Acipenser oxyrinchus oxyrinchus; assembly: GCA_030684275.1. Lineage (NCBI taxonomy): Eukaryota > Metazoa > Chordata > Actinopteri > Acipenseriformes > Acipenseridae > Acipenser > Acipenser oxyrinchus. Next base: position 122,755 of record JAGXEW010000369.1, read on the forward strand.
CTTAAGTAAAGATCAGAGCTCAGAAAATGAGACTGTTTTCTTAGGACTGCTTACAAGACCCACAGCCTCCACGCTCTGGACTGCCTTTCTGTAAACACAGAGCAGGATTTTTTTCGCCGAACTTTTAACAAGTTTTACACCGGGAGAAACTATTTATTTACTTTAAAAACAGGTTATTTGATAATTCGAACTAATTCCGGAAGTTGCATAATACGCAAGCACCTATAATTCCATGCTGAATCTGTATTTTAATGAAACTTCGCAAGGCTGAAAAGATTCCATCGTCAGACCAGACTCGGATACTGCTGCTGCTCTGAAACCAGACGTCTTCGGCAGAGTTAACAAAGTACTCACACGGAGAAGATGCCTCGCCCGGGGAGAAATACGTACAGTGACCAGAAGCCACCTTATTCGTACATATCTCTGACTGCCATGGCCATACAGAGCTCGCAAGAGAAAATGCTCCCTCTGAGCGAAATCTACAAGTTTATCATGGACAGATTCCCGTATTACAGGGAAAACACTCAGAGGTGGCAGAATTCTTTAAGACACAACCTGTCCTTCAACGACTGCTTTATAAAGATACCCAGGCGGCCGGACCAGCCGGGTAAGGGTAGTTTTTGGGCACTTCATCCCAGCTGTGGCGACATGTTCGAGAATGGAAGTTTCTTAAGGCGCCGTAAACGCTTTAAGATAATGCTATCAGATCATCTGGCACCATCCAAGCAATCGGATGCTGCCCATTACCTACAGCAGCAGGCTAAACTGAGACTGAGTGCACTTGCAACGACTGGTACCCACCTGCCCCAGATGTCCTCTTACAACGTGGGGCTGGCGCAGCCGTCCACATTCAAACACCCGTTTGCCATCGAGAACATCATCGCCAGAGAGTACAAGATGCCAGCAGGACTGACCTTTTCTGCCATGCAATCCATGTCAGCTGGTTACCCGCTGCATAACCAATTGACCAGTGCCTGGCCCCACATGTACAGCACCAGCGTGATAGACACAGCAGCACCCATTTCAATGGCCACCAATGATTACAGTGCCTACGGGATGCCCATCAAGCCTCTTTGCCACGGAGGACAGACTTTACCGGCCATCCCGGTACCGATCAAACCTACCCCGGCTGCAGTCCCAGGTCTGTCGGCGCTGCCTCTACCTATCCCCGCGATCTTTTCGAACTGTCCTCCGTCTCTCAGCCCCACATCCCCACAAACAGCAACCAGCCAAAGCAGTCCAGCTACCCCAAGCGAGACTCTAACAAACCCCACTTCAGCATTGCAGTCTGTGGCAGTACACTGACACGGGCGGATCATCAGGACTTTATAACCACAGGTTTTTACCAATTCCAAAGTTTTTCTCTTTGAAAACAAACAAAAAGAGTTATACAAAATCGCTCGGGCAAGGAAATTGAGAGTTGCATTTGTTTATACAAGTTTGTGTTTCTGTGTTCGACTGCGTTTTTCATTTGCATTCTGTTTTTAATATTTCAATGTTTAATTTCATTATATAGCTAACCACAGAGTTATGACCAGTTTTACATGATATTAATTTAACAACCCCAGGTTATTTTACTGTCAATATAGAAAATAAGCCAATGTCTCTAGTAATTTGTTGTGTCTTAAGTTAGTGTGCCTGTAAAGTGTATACTGTTACATTATGAGAACCAATAGTGGGGAAAAAAATGCTTTACATTCAGCCACAGAAACACATTTAAATTGCTAACCACCTTGAACTTCTTAAGGAATGCATTTCCGTTTGTCATTATGTTTTGGAACAGCCTCAATAGAAGTAGTTTAAATGTAAATGGCCATTTGTTTATTCACTTAGCCGGTGAATACCCACAAAATGCGTCCTCTTGTAAAACGTAATTTGACATTAATGAAAGTGACAATAGATTAGAGTGGCTCGAAAGCGTTAAGATGATACATTTAATGTAAATAAAAACGAAGTTATGAGTGTTCTGTGAAACCCTAATCCGGGTATTAGGCTAATGCCCAAATCTAAGGGTTCAATAAACTTGAATGTGAACTCAGTTTTCTTGCTCTGCGTGCAACATATATTTGTTGCATTTGGTATGCCAAATACCCGGTAAGACAAATAGCTCACATTAATATACATAGTTATTTAAACATGAACAATCATATAGCATTTCATTAAAATATACAAACTTGAAACGTGGGCTGGTTTGTAACCAATGGTGCTCCGTGCACTAAGAAAAAACAAACTTGTAAAATATTGCAAATAGGAGTGATATTAGCGTGCAAAAACGCCCTTTTTAATTTCCTTGTTTTAGAATTTCTGTAGGTTGCAGAAAAAAAAATGTTGTTCTGTGAACCATTTAAGTTAAAATATGTGGTGGCCACTTGTAAGAAATTATGTAAATGTTACTTTTCTGTACAGATAAAGCATGTTATTTCCAAACGTTGTGATGTTGCTGCAAGCATGCGTGCTTTTAAAAAGTGTGCGAAGTGTCTGCATTAAATTATAAACTTGGGCATCGAAATATTTTCTCATTAAAACATATGTTCACCTAAAACCTCTGTTCTGTGTCTTCTGTTAGGCCATGCACTACATTTCAACAGAAAAACTAAGAACTAAAATGCGAAAGAATAATACATCAAAAATACATTATGAAAATCACTGTTTAGAATAGTTGTGTTTTACTACGTGTTGCAAAACAACTTGTTATCTATCTAAAGCATATTCATATGTGGGTAAAACCATAATTAAGCAACGCATCAACCTACTTATAATATTAGGATACCACAACGTACTAACACCGTACAATAAATTTAAATATATATATTTTTTCTAACATAATTATTACTTTCTGAATAACTGATGGGAGATTTGTGTTTAGGCTAATATTGTTATGCATTGCTCAAATGTAAAAAAAAAAAAAAAACACAAACATCTATTTGTATTTTAAATATAATTTTAAAAACAAAATCAAAAGACACATTATGTGCCACCAAATAATATCTAATAACTAATGGCATAACTTGTTTAACTAGTATCCTTTTCACCTGTCACCTTTTGTATTGTAACAATAATTTTCCCCAAAACAAATCGTTTTTTTGTGACGTTATAGCCAGGAAGTGTCGTTATCATGTTTTTTTTTTGTATTTATGTCGGAAATAGAAAAACAAACAAACAAACAAACAAACAAAACCCCTGATATCTTTCACGCAGTATAAGGCACCGGATCCCAACAAACAGTTAAATAAAGGGGTGTAAATAATGAATCAAGCGGGTAATTAAAATGCATGAAGTTACTATAGTTATAGTCACAGGAGACAACTGAGCCCATTCATCAAACTCTCTTCAATAGAACAGAATGCGCGCAAGAAACACTTTCTCTCTGCTAAATAGTTAGGCGAATTAAAAATATTTGTGATATTATTATATAAAAAAATGTCTAGTAATCGTAAACCAAGTGTTTAAGAATTGAGCATAAATCTATGCAACATATTTATGTTAGCGTTTCTGTATTTCGCGCTGTAGGGTTCGTGTTTTTGTGCGTCTGATAGCATATGCTCCATACTAAAAACCAAAGCCAAAACAAACAAACAAACAAACAATAAAACGTTTACATTATGTTGCATAACGTGTACGCTTCATTCTTTAATGAGGTATGTATCATTTTTTGATACATTTTGATATTTTCTAAAACCGATCAAGCCTAATTCCAAATAGGCCTATGTTGCTCCGAAACAAAACACACATTCTCTTTTATATTCATGCTTTACTGAGAGTAACAAAACAAAACAAAATAATAGTAATAAAAAAATAAAAAAACGATCTATTGGATTTAAACAGCTCGACAAGAAAGTGCTAGATTTTCATCTCCAATTTCACAATCATTTATGAACAAAAGTTGGAACATTCCTCAAACTTTTGCTAGTTTAAAAGATCGCTATACCGTTTTCAGTTTACAATATTGCTCTTCAAGTCAGCAAATTTATATTTGTCATGTAAGGCCTTGGTGTGTGTGAATATCTCACCATTTCCAAACAACTTGTTTTGCCCGTGTTTTATCATTTTGAAAAAGACAGAAAAAGTACCTGGAAAGACGTGAAAGGTTTTACTTGTTTCTTTTAAACTAACAACAAATTATCTAATTAATATGTTTCAATTACAGCATGAAAAAGAGGGTCTTTTGGACCGCCTGCAGAGCGTGTTACAATAGCCTCAGCTCGCACTATTGGAATTCACAATTACTTCACATCTGTTTCTTTATTTTCCCACTATCGGCATTTAAACTCCTCTCAAGATCACTTCAGACATGGGCCGAGTTATGAAATATACTCCAGGTGCCAAATGCACGCCCCCAAAACCAGTAGACCCGTCTCCCATGCACGGCAAAAAAGAAAAGCTCATCGAGGAATATTAAACAAATATATTAGAATTCTGTCACTTTATGCAATTGAGTAGATCAAATAAAGGGTCTCAGCCACTTCATTCACTCATTCACTTGAAAAGAAAACGCAAAGAATAGCAAACTTAGACTGGGCCACCGATGTAGATTTAGGCCTTTTTTGTAAGAGACAAAAAGACTGAATTTCCACAAACACATTGCTGACTGGGGGACTAGGAAACGAGTTCTGGAACTCCTTTGGAATTCAAATTCATTCTATCCCCTTCTTTTTAGTCTGTTTGCACAACAGTGCAAGTTGTATTGACATCATGTACATAGCATTAATCGCGGAGTGTTTACTATGGATAGAGAAGTTTGTTTCTCCCGGTTTTAAACTTTTAGGAGAACCATTTGGTAGTCTCTTCAGACAATTTAAACGTCATTATATTATGAGGTTGTCGCATTTTTAAGTTACTTTACAAGAAAGTCTTTTGCACACACATTTTTAATGAAGGAAATTGCTAACGTTATTTACCACGTATATTGGCTATTATGCATAATAGTAATGTACAGATCAAAACCCTTAACTATAGGTAGCGTTATAAAAACTTTTTTTTAGCCTAGCCTTATGCGTTTCTGAAATAATATTTATTTATTTATCCATGTATTTATTTTTAAGCACAATTTCCTGGTCTTAAAAAAAAGACATAGCCAACCTGTTCACAATGTCCTACACAGATATCTTCCAAATGAAATACATCTGGAATAGGCCTACATCTTTTTACACGGCAGATATAACTGACACACTCTGATTATCAAGTAGGAATAAGTAGAAAAAATAAACTGACCAAAATAAGTTAATTTTATCCAATCGGTAATACTACTAATACTACTACTACTACTACTAATAATAATAATAATAATAATAATAATAATAATAATAATAATAATAATAATAATAATAATAATAATAATTTCAAAATACACAACAAAGTCACGTTGACATGATGGTGTAAATAAATAGTTTGAATATTGTATTAATATTATTTCTAAACTCACAAGGACACAATTTGTCATCGCATTTCAACGTATATCCGCAGTGAGTAATGCGCGTCTGCAAGTGAAACCGAACCAGTGTTCCATTAATTAGAGCGGCTCCTGAGGGAGAAATTAGAAATCAGAATTAATTCACGGCCAGGGAAAACTCCCAACATCTAACTCTGTACTAAATATGTAGTCTCGGATCATCCCTGGCTCTCCCTTTCAATAAAGTTATGTATTACAACAGGCGCTGGCATGCTTAGAGTGTTTATTTACTTCTTTATGAATTAATGGGTTTGTGGACGGCATATCAATGTCCTGCAAATATACGTGACTGCATGAATGGATTAAAAAAGGCAGAGCTGACAGGAGTGACAGAATGCACGGTGCTACCATGAAGTAAATCAACCCTATTCGCTTTAAACATTACTTTGGATTGCCTGGGTGAAAATAAGGTTACTTTTTGTCGTTATGTTTGATAAATGATAAACCGACACTGTGTTTATATGGGGTATACAGAACATGATTCATTATACATATGGTTAAAGCCTAGACCTATAGTTATTCTGTATACACTATTTAGTAATGGAATATACTTTCAGAATATACATATATTTTTAATATAAGCATTTTAATTAACATTCAAATATAGAGGATAATGAACCGCGTGCTTTGTTAGATGGTTGTCTCTTATGAGTCAACTTGTCTTTACCTGCAACAGGCTACGATTTTTAAAATAGAAAACTAGACATTTTCATCCAGTAAAATAAGCATTTAAGATATTAGAATTCATGTAACCTTATGCAATAAAAGCAACACACGTGTGTCACAGAAATATAATTTTAATGTCTCTTTAATTTGTTATTAGATTCTGCTTCAAAATACATACAACGTTGTCAAATATATAAATGTATGGTTTTTTTGTTTGTTGTAAAACTAGATATCTAACAAATACAGGCTCTCATGATGAACAATAATACAAGATATGCCTATATTAATAGCAACAACAACGCTGGTGTAAAAAGTTAACCCTTTCGTTGGGTTTATGAAAGTCTAGAAGAGGTAACAAAAAAAGCATTTACAAAGCAAATAAAACACACTGTGAGAATTGGAATCAGATTTTAATTTTGATAATGAATAGATATATTTTACAGTATAGGTTTCTATCGACAGCGATTTTGTTGTTTAACCAAACAGTTGTTCATGTACCACAGTGTTCAGTTTATTAATAAAATCACTTCTCTCCAGATCAGAACGAGTATCATATCCATTCATATAGTAGGATATACATTCCAATGATTTAACAGATTCTAACATCTTGCACAGTACCAGTGTAGCGTTAAAAAGTCATCGTCAGAATGTGGTAGGATTACCAAAACTTGACCCAGTGTCAGATTTTGGTACACATGCAGTCAATTGCGATCTGATGGGTGTTTTGCTATTGTCAAAAAGAGGTACATTTACTGTTAATTGTACATATTTTTTTAAAAACTTAAACTGTAAACAGACAACCAATTTCTCTTAAAAGAAAAAACTATTCATGAGGAACAAGACAAAATGGGAAGTCAAAGCAAAGTTGCACAAGAAAAAAAAATTACAAGACCCAATGCATATGACAAATATTTGCATACTATTTTCCGGACGGTGGAAAAATATGATAAATTACATTTAAAACTATATAAAAGACTGGAAAATATGATTAATTAAATTTAAAAAGATTATAAAAAAACAGCATAATGTACCAGATTTGAATGGGCATTTCCCTGTTTTCTTAGCAGAAGTTGTTTAGGCATGCAACCAAGCACAGTGCAGATCATTGTTTTGCGACTGTGACAACATTCTTGATTACTTTTTAAAATAGCATTTTTTTAAATAAAACCCATGGCACCATGCAGGTGCCTCGCATTAGTGTCAGGGCGGCCAGGGGGCAGAGTGCCACCAGTGTCTCAAAATATGAACTTCAAACTCCTTTTAAACTGAGCAATCAGTTAGAGTGGAGCTGTTGTAAAACTGAGACCCGTGGGCAGACAAAGTCATGAGGGTATTTCCCTTCTGGTAACAAGAATTGGAGAATATGGGTTTATTTAATTTGAATAATGAACCATTATTCGACAAAGCAATTAGAACATGTATACTCATGTTTAGGTAGCCTATGCATAAGTTTATATATACCTCTTGGATCAGGATTTGTTTGTGTTCTTGTCTGTATATTTTTCTTAATCCAAAAATATATGTGTCTGTAGTATATATATATATATATATATATATATATATATATATATATATATATATATATATATATATATATATATATATATCACATTTTCAGGGACCCAATCACATATTTTTTGACAAACCTTTTTTTTATATTTTGAAATAGTAATTTCATTGTTAATTGCAATTGTTAATGGTACCACACTACTGTGCCGATATGAAAATACAACTAGTCCTTCTCATAGAATGCATACATTATACAACACTTGACATGGCTTTATTTGTAGTTCCTTCATTTACCTTTGCCCAATCAAAATCATAATTTAGACAAAGTGTGAATTATCCAGCAATATCTCATTATAATGCAAAATAATCAGACATTCACAGGAACTGGCACATCTATTTATTGTTTGGTTACTCATGCAGAAATTGTAATATTTTTTTCAGGGGCAGAGACTGGTAATAAAACATAGATCTATACATCAAACCTTTAACTTGCTGCTATCATTGTTGGCCATAATACAGATGGAGTGGCCATCAGTTCTGTTTACCATGTTAGTTTATTAACTTTAGCATTGAAGTAGAAATAGAGATAGAGCTCATTTATATGAGACTAAAAACACAACACAGTCGGAAAGAAATGTGGAATTATATGTAATCTTATAGCTGGAATTATGCAGCATCCCCCTTTCAGTGCCTAAATATATGCTGTACCTGTAGAGATTTCAAATGAAATAGACATAATGAAGGCGTTAGTTACTCATTTGATACGATTAACAGTTTGATGTTGCTTTCACAAAAATGGTTCTGAACTTGGTCTTTGAAGTGCTTTTACTGATATTAACCCTTTGTGCTATGTTGTCACAATGCAAAGCATAAAATGGAGTTGTCTATCTTAGGAACAGCATGATTTTTGAGCTCAAGATCGCAGTCTACACAAACAATATTTACATGGCGACAGACTGAATTTGTCAGGACTCAGCAATATTTTAATAAATGCCTAAAGAGACGGTCTCTTTTGAGCTCTAGGGTAGAGTCACATCAGGCAGATTTCTGTTATAGTAATATGGAATTTATACAATGTTTCCTTATGGATTCCTGTATATATTTTAAATATAAGAAATCCTCACATTTGTGGATGGATGTGCATCAATGCCTGTCCACTCAAGTTTACAACCATTGTGGACAACTAGGTAGAAACCTTAAGAACTCATTCCACACAATATTTCAGTTTTAATTATAACGACTGACCAATATCCTAACCTGCAGTGTCCCACAATCATTTATAAAAAATGATTACTAAAATAACTTTTCTGTTTAAGGCATGAAACCACAATTTAACCTTAGTTGCCTCAACATGATGAGCAACAGATGCTGTTAAAATTCTAGTTGTATCTGCAATTTTCCTTGCCCCTTAAAATGTGCTGCTACTGCTGCAGTAAGATGTCATCATCACAATCTCTAAAGCCCAGCATACACAAGGAAACATGTTTCCAGACGAAAAGTTTCCTTGTGTATGCTGGATGTTTCAAGCAGCAAGGAAACACGTTTCCCGGAGTAGACCAGAAACATTTTCAAGAAACATTCTGCCTTTAGCCAATCTGGAGAGACTGTGAGCATGGGTCATTGATCATGTGACTATGGAAAAGATGGTGACTTCTACAGAAGATGACATGGTTTTGAGTCCTGCTATCGTTTTTATTGATATGTACGCTGACACATTGCAGTGCCATTTCATGTTATTCATGGTCCTACAAGCCTCAGCAGCTCCTCAAAAGTGTCTGGATCCATAGGAACAACATTGCGATAACTTAAGCATCGATCATTTCGATGATTACGGTCCGCTCCTCTCTCTTCACGATTTCGAATCCACTCTCTTGTCCACATGACTCTGTTCCTGTGCTTTTCGCTTCTTTAACACAGCGTTAGTGCAGTAAGAAGTGTAACACCACTCAGTGCAATGCGGCTTTCCTCCATTTTTGGAGCGTGCAGCAGGAATGACCGCGTGCTTCTTGAAAAAGTTTCCTGACAATTTTTGTAGAAACATGTTTCCACGTGTATTCTGGGCTTTAAAATGTGCTACACTACTGCAGCAGTAAAATGTGATGCATTGCCTGCTTATCTTTACAGCAAGCAGGTGATGGCACCCAGGTGAGGGTAAATAGTGTTGATTGGGGTAATTCGCTATTCCAATTGAAACAATAGAAGAAACAGCTGCTTGAATTTGTGCTGATTGCTGCTCACAGAAGCTACGGAAAGCTGACAGCTTTATGGACAGCAGCGATGAGCACAATTCAGGCAGCTGTTTCTGAAATTTGAGCAATTTGGAATGAAGAAAGCCCAATAAACATCACTGACCCTCACGTGGGTGTCAGCACCTGCCTGCTGTAGAGAGCTCAATACAAATAATCAAATTATAGGTTTGTGCAGCTCGACTCAGGACCCTTAACAAAGAAAGTAAAAATGGAATGTATTTCCTTCACATGAAGTTGTTTTGTGATCACATTTTTGGGGCATTGTGTGAAATTGTTTACCATGGGCTATTTTTTTAAATCATATGTGGCACTGCTATGTTACCATATGGATCCTAATGAATGCTTCTAAAGCAACTATAGGGTTCATACACCCTCTTCCAGGTATATAATTAAAAAACCCTGCAACTTATGTCCACCTGTGTGGCCTACCTGTAAAAATGCCTTCTATTGCCGTATACTGTATCTGAGATGTGTTTGTTTATTATGCTGTTATGCTTTTAAAATTAGCCTACCCTTGATATGAAAATGCTTCACACTGAGATGAGCCCTGTTGTGTAATCAAACACACTGCACGTGTGTCCCTCTCTTACAGCTACAGTATGATCCATCCAAAGATGAAGGTTAACTGAGGCCAGGGATGAAATATAGACCATCCTGTGCAAAACCACAGTGTTGCAGTTTAATTAAAATAATTCATTAAAGTGGTAGCCCATCCAAGGTAATTAGTATGCATAATTTATGTTTTGCTTAATGCACAAGGGCAGTGGCCTGAATAATAAACTAAACTTAACCTTAACTAGGAGAGATGGAATGGACAGGCTCTTATTTATGTTGAGTGTGTGTGTGACTAATGTCAAAAGGGTGAAAATAATTTCTCAGTACTTTCTTGGAGTTTTAGTTTTAGGAAACTATATTAGTTTAAAATGATCATAGAATAACATGTGTCAGTCTGTGTTCCATCTAAATAAACTCAATAATACAAGAATGGATACAGGAAAATATAAAACATATCCCTAGTTAATCTATAATGTGTTCCAACAAGAACAAAAATAGTGACATTTTCCCAGTATCAAATAAGCACATCTGTAAAATGTATATTTACTGAATCATTGTGTCACTTTGAAAACAGTACAAATAACACCATTTCCAATGTGACTATACCTATAGAAAACATTGAGTGAATGTATTAAATACTGTTAGTCACCAGCATCAGTAGTATTATGTCTCAAGAAGGGGATTAAATTCCCCTCACAGACACCTACCCTACACCTGGCATTTTCACCTCTTTTATAACTGACAGCGATCATATATGAGCTAGCTCACTTAGGTACATATCCTATTGAGTAATGTCTTGCTTAATATAACCTGTTTAATAGCTGGTATTTGTATACACTGTCGAGTCCCTAGTTTCATCTTAACTGTCCTTCACATTGCATTTCCTGAATTCACCTAGGATAGAGCTCAGACAACTCAGACAGAAGGGATCTATATCCAGTGGCAACTCAGGGCTCTGTGCTTTGAACAATTCTACTTTTAAAGACACAGATTCTTTTTAGTAGGGTACACAGAGTTAATAATGTTTGTAAAGCACAAGTTTTCCCCTTGCACATGGCCACACGGTATATTATTCCTGTGTAAGTTGTATAGGTGCACCTTCAGTTACCTCAGATAAACAGCTTCTTCAGTTCATTTCCTGATCAACAATGAAAACACTCAAGAAGTGGTGAGACTTTTTTTTCTTTATTATTTTTAAATTTAAATCCTGGGGATGTGGCAATCAAAATGGGAATCAATACATATACATCAGACTTCTCCAAAATAAATAAGGGCTATAATTCTTTTTAAAAAATCAACAGTTCTTCAAGGCCCTCATCAATTTCCAGCTGCTTTAATGAGGAAATGCGCTGAGGCAGATATTTCCACCGTCTTTATTACAACTATCACCTACAGGACAAATCAAGATTGAGGACAAAGCAATGACACTTCATTTCCAACTGCCGCTGATGCCTTGTAAAATAAATCTTATTCCATCCCGTGTCTGAATTCACTTTTCATTGGGCAAGACATAGGAGAACACTGCTGTTTTTCTCAGCTTTGAGCTTTATTTTAAATCAAGCAAAAATACACCTTGCCTTTGCAACCCGTTTATTTAAACATTTACTTATCTGTGAGAGGCTGTCAATTATGTTTATTGCTATTAAATTCACCAACCATATAAGACACACTCTGCTTTGACAGCAATTATATGATTGGAAGTCTGTGGAACTCTGCCATTGACCTTAATTTCTGTTTATCTGTTTATCTTGTGACATATACAGGACACTGTCCACTTTTGATGACACAAGGGATGACACAAAGGCTCCCGCTGACAGATCAGCATAGCATGTGCCCAAATGGATGATGTCCAAACTCAAACAGTGTAAGCATCACTTAACTGACTTATTAGTTTCAAAGCAGGACCTTTAAAAATGGAACAACCTTAGTATGTATCATGTAATAGCTACAGCATGAACTAGTTGGTGGCTGAATATATCGTTCCTGGAAAAAACCGTCTTCCTCTCTGCTATACGATCTCTGACTCTGTCTCAGATGTTATCCTCTAAGGCGATTGTTGTCTCCTTGTACACTCAATGCACCCTTTAATTATCACTTCATTATGGAATAGCTTGGAGTAACCCAGGACTTATTAGGTGAAGGGCATGCCAGCCCATGCACTTGGCTCAATACAACCACGCAGGTCTGGATATCTCACTAAAATGCATGACTAAATCAACTTAACAATTAAGGGATAAAACTTTTAATTTAATTCATTTTATTACAGGCTACAAACATGGATATAAAACAAATAAGTCATAAATCAATTTTTAACACTTAAATCATACATTGTGAATGAAATTAGAGAAATGTCTTAGTCCTGTAAACATATGTTTTTTGACCAATTTTTCAGCGTATTCATATATTTCCTTCCAGAAATAATACACAATAAAAAATGGCAATGGATGAAAGTGCTGCTTTACTTACAAACTTAAGGAAAAACAGGTCATTTCAGAAGCACAGCAGCACTCTTGAAGGTGTGGGACAGTGCCACAATACTAAAGGCACTATGTTGTACAAAGCAAGGATGCCTATTTCTTTACTTCCATATTAACACTAAGATGATTTTAGAAAAGGACACATAGGGTTAGGTTTCCAAAAGTACCCACTCAGTTCCTAGTTGATGGCAGAAGTCAAGCAGACTTGGGAAGTGTGCAGAAAATGATCTGTGAGAAATAGTTTAAGGTAGAGAGTAGTAGTCGTAGTAGATGGGTAGCTCAGCTCAGCCAAACACCCATGTGTGCATGAAATTAGAATGTCAACATTTGATTCATGCTGCCAGGCTGTGACTGTGAAACAAATTATGTCAGTGGGTGGCAATTGCAATATTAGCCTAAGCAGATAACACCACTAAAGGGATAGGCCTAGTCTGCAGGCTTCTCCTTACCACTTTGATATGTCAACACCATTATAAGAGAAATGCTCCGGCTTCAGTCAAATTTATTAAAAACACTATGGTAAACATACATAGGGGATTCTATCAATGGAAGGTTACCACTGAGATGTTAAACCTGATGTGACAAAAAAAACCACTTAATTTAGATACAACAATTGTAGGTAAGAAGAATGAATCAGTTGCTGCTGGTCTAACTGGTGTCCAAAGGGTTATTTTGAATGCTTTGAACTACTGGTATAACATGTGCAAAACATTGTTACTTTCTTAATTGTAAAATCCTTCCAGTCTATGCTTAAAACCAATAGTACAAGAACGGGAAATAATTCATGTTTAAAGCAGTTCTTTCTAATTTTTTTATTTATTTTATTTTACTGTGTTATCTGAAATACATTTTTATAATAACATACTTTAATTTACTGAGATGAGAACATAAAAAAATAAAAAAATAAAACAAAATAAAACAAAACAAAAAAACTAACAAAAAAGTCCTTTACATCTCCTGTGTAATATTGTGTTGTACTTACAAAAACACTACACTTGGGTTACATTGGAAGCAGTGATTAGGTAACTTGAAGCTGAATATGTGCGGTTTGTGATATAGCAAAAGTTGCACAGTTATTATTAGTATTTATTTGTTTTAGTAAAATAAAAAAACACTGATAAGTAAACAAGGTTTAGTTGTTCAGAGCTCTCAGATATCAGCAGTGACCGCCTGGTCAACCGTGGGGGATTATTCAGTTAACACTTCCACCAAGTCAAGACAATTGTGTGCAATCAATGCATATAGGGCCTTTCAGTGCGTTGCTAAGTTACGAGCAGTGTCAACATAAAAATGCACGGTTTGGGCAGCATCCCTTTCCCAGATGTGGAAAACGGGGGGAAAAAAACTAATAACATTAATGTATTTACTTTTTGTTTTGTCTCATTTTTAAAGATGTTAAATTAACTTTCTTTTTTTTCATTTTACATCAAGTGTAAAGCCAGACTTCAAATCGTCTATGTGACACAGAGACTTAGGCAGTACAGACTCTACAGCAGCAGAATTGCAAGGCCTTTGGTTAAGAAAGGAAGAGAACACAGTAGGAAGCTTAGCAAATTGTCATTCAATTTCAGCTCCCTTACATTTCAAACGACGGTAGTTTTAACATAAAACAAGCTCGGGAGGGGAGACAGCCACTGGTATTGACTTGCAGTCCCAAAACTAAAACCTTCAAACTGTGGGGGTTAAAATTAAAACTGATTCCAAACAGAAATATATACTTGGGTATTGTACCATTGTTCTGTGACTTTAGATAACGTTTTTTTTTTTAAAAGAGAACAAGCTGCAGAACAAGCTGCAGTAATGAAAGCAGGCAAGGATGTCTTTAACCCTACTTTGTATTATCAACCTATATTAACTTAATTGGAAGAGTAATCAATAACTGTGAGGTGGTGTTCAATTTACAACACTGCACAATTTTGTATCAAAAAACTTCTAGAAAAAAAATCCATGTGCATTATTAACATTACAAAATTATCAAGTGAAATCCACCTGGCATGGCACATCACATCACTAGGTACCAAAAGATGAATACAATAAGAATGAAATAAAGTATGGTATATCTATGAGGAACTGTTGGAATGGACAGCTCAAAGCTAATTAGATTATGCAATTTTTCCACCAAAGATATGAAGTGCCCAAGGCCTCCAGCTCTTGACAAGACAAAGTGTAGCCAGGACGCAAGCTCCAGAAGCAGTAAAGTTCAAAGCTGACACCCTAACCAGGTGATCCCTAGCTCTTGATGTGTACCGGCAGGTTTCTACTGCCTGCAGTCCACTGCACTGTAAAAAACACCCAACATGCATCCTCTTCCCTGGGTTTCAAAGTATGTTTTGGATTTTAAAAAACAATTTCAACCACTGAATATTGTCATTTAATACCATCCATCACTATAGAACTTAACCTGAGTAACAACATGCCAAAAAATCACACTTCTGAGTCAACGTTATTAATAGGTTGCTATTGAAAGGGTCAATTGAATACATGAGCATTAATACTGTATATCTGGGCAAAGACACTTGACATGGATTCAACTTCCAGCTAGAGTTCACTCGGCAAAATACCAAGAAAGCTGGCCAATTGTAGGCACCATCAGTTAAATGCTACTTGTTGTCATTCTTTTTTTAGGGGAGGGAAGGTTAAACCCACAGCTCAATTTGGTTAGTCATAATAACATATTCTTAAAAAGGCATGTTTGTTTAGTGTTTGTTCAAGCCTTCTTACAAACAAGACATTAGCATTTGAATATGAACAAACCTGAAACTAACCTGAATAAAAAAGGAAACTTTATTACACAAAAGAAAACCAGACCTGTAATGAAAGCACTTAGTATACTTGCCACAGTGGTGTTGGGTGTTGGAAGGTTTTAGCTGTTATTTGCTCAGTTTAAAAGGTGTTAGGTTAATAACAGGTTATGTGGATTTTTAGCACCCTTCTATTTCCCCTGCAACCGTGGCCTAACAAGTTAATTCATTACCTGTCTAGTAGTCTTATCTTTTTACACAGCAGTAAACTAACACTTGCACTACACTTCAAAGCTACTTTTCAAAGCAAAGGTGGCAAAAGGAACCATTCTGCTAAGAGCAAGATCAACAGATTGGTGAGATCTTACTGATTATCCTCTTTATTATCACAAACAGGACAAAGCTTATCGGGCCTGCAGCTGCACTCTTCCTCTCAGCATTTCAAAGGTGTTCACTTTTAAAGGAACAGTAGCTCCTTTTCTAGATAGATACTGTATGCTACTGGTGTAGATAAATAAAAAATGAGCACCATATTATGAAGTTTTTAATAAACAGTTTTTTTGCAAGTAGGAGCAGTTAAATTATTGCTTACCTGCTATAAAAAATAGAGGTATGAAACATGTTTCAATATGATCTACTAAAACTTATTCTAGAATAGATTACCCCTCTTTGTGGGTCCCGCCTGATTAAGTGAGACCAACACTAAAATATCTACATCTACTGTTTATACCAAGATTTGGTAGCTTTCCTTTTGTCATTCAATTTAGATTGTAACAAATAGTTCAATTGGAGGCTCCACTTTGTTATTTTGTGTCATTGTTTGCAAACTCAATGTGAAGTTAATTAGCAGTTACGTCCCATGCTCAGGGCCAGTTGATTTCAGATCACACCCAAGAGACAAGACTAGGTGGATGCTTATTCCACCCATGAACGCAGTGGAGCTCAGCTGTAACGCTTTCCCCCCTCTACTGTCCTTTGAGAAAGAAACATCCCCCACATAGCCTGGGACTGATCCAATATATCACAATGCATGAATAGCTTTTCACAACTGGCAATTTGTTTTAACCCTTCCATGGAGCTAGGGTAAGTTTCCAATGTTTTGCCCTCTTGTGCCATTAGCTCCAGTGGTTTGGCTTTGTTATTCAAGCTTAAGGATCTCAAAAGCAGTCCAACACTACAGTTCCAGATTCACTAGGGATGCTCAATTCTAATGTTTAAAGTAGATGACGGGCACAGATTCAGCTTGTGATTTCTGTTATAATCTCAAAAGCTCTCTCTCTCTCTCTCTCTCTCTCTCTCTCTCTCTCTCTCTCTCTCTCTCTCTCTCTCTCTCTAATTAATTCTTTCACCCATAACTTCACAATAAATCAAAATCTGAGGTAAAGTCATACCAAACTTGTTGGCCTTTCCTCAGTTTGGAAACTATTAAAATAATGAGCAGATACCTGTATATACTGGTCTTGATTAGTTTTACCTTGGTTTATGTATTATGGGTTTTAAACATATACGTTTTGGATTTTGTTTGCAATCAAAAAAGGCAAAACCAAATCCTACTTTCTGAAGTAATGTTTTCAGTTTCATATATGGCACGGATAACAGGCCTATGAAAACATTTAACAAATGCATTTTTAAAATAAGCTAGACTGTATAGAAGTCTGAAATCAAAGCATCTTTTTTTAAGCATCTAAAAAACTAAAATGTATCCAAACTACAACATTTGAGCAGATTCTTTAGTTTTAAACACAAAACTTTCTACTTATTCTAACTGTGGTCCACAACTTTGTATTTACTCTAACCATCTTTACTTGTGGTTCCATTCATCCAGTCCTTCATTCCCAAGTGGTCCAATTTATGTTAAGTCAGATGTCTCCCCATAGCTGTTTTGAGATTTCGGTATTTAGATCCGCTACACAGGTTTGTGTTCAAGCAAGGGTCCCTTGTGTAATTAGTCCCAATGGAAAGAATGTGATATTGAAGCCATTTGCAAGTCCATAGGGTGATTCGTGAAGAAAGTAACTTCTGGGGGTTCCTCAACAATCTGTTTTCTCATGTGAAGCAAGTAATTAATTTAAATCTTGGTAGATACCACCCTTGTTTCATATTAATCTGTATACAGCTGTCACTTCCATAGAGGGCATCATTTAACTGGAGTGTTAGATAGTTGTCTTAAATCGAATTATTGTTCAATTAAAAGATTTAGGAATGTTGAAATTATTCAATATTGTATTCTCCAAGTTATGTGTAAATTCTATTTAATTATTTATTTTCTTTGTCTGTGTAATTTCATCTATGTATAATTAGCCCACAATATATGAAACTATGGCTATTTTATGGCTAAGTAATATTTTTGCCACTATCTATAATATAAACTAATGCTAAAGCATGGCACAAACAAGAAGCCTACAGTAAGTAAGAAGTGACAGCTAACATGTCATTTAAACCATATTTCACCTGTACAAACCTTGGTTTAGTAGAGGCAGGAGGCTTCGATTACATTTTATTGTTGTACAACTCCTTCATTCTGAATAGACCACTGGGTCAAAAACAACTGGAGGTTAACTGTCCTGTCCTTAGTTTAAGGAATGTCTTCCCCAGCTGCGCAAGCAAATACATTACATTATAAATAGCATGCATCACACAAATACTGGTGGTAACTGTAATATTCAAATATACCATATTTTAGGGACCCATCTGTATTCTGGAGAATATCTGATGTGGTAATG
>JAGXEW010000370.1:0-26160 GCA_030684275.1 Acipenser oxyrinchus oxyrinchus
AGAGAGAGAGAGAGAGAGAGACATATATTTGGACAGACCTCCACAACACATAGAAACAATTCTGACAGTTGTCAACAAAATGGGAGAGTCATAGGTCTGTACATCGTTATGGCAGCATCAGTGGGGACTCTTTGGGTAGGTTTACCTACAGCTCAGCTCTTGGTAACAGTATGGTAGACTATGCCATTACTGACCTGGACCCCCACTCTATTAATGCATTCACTGTCAGACAACAAACCCCTGTCAGACCACAACCAAATCACTGTGTTTATAAGAAGAACAGAGCAGCCCCACAGCACACACACAACACCCCACAGCACACAGACACAGCCCTGTAACAGCACCCAGACACAGCCCCACAGCACACAGACACAGTCCTGTAACAGCACACAGACACAACACCCCACAGCACACAGACACAGCCCTGTAACAGCACACAGACACAGCTCCAGCACACAGACACAGCCCCACAGCACACAGACACAGCCCCACAGCACACAGACACAGCCCTGTAACAGCACCCAGACACAACACCCCACAGCACACAGACACAGCCCTGTAACAGCACACAGACACAGCTCCACAGCACACAGACACAGCCCCACAGCACGTAGACACAGCCCCACAGCACACAGACACAGCCCTGTAACAGCACCCAGACACAACACCCCACAGCACACAGACACAGCCCTGTAACAGCACACAGACACAGCTCCACAGCACACAGACACAGCCCCACAGCACGTAGACACAGCCCCACAGCACACAGACACAGCCCTGTAACAGCACCCAGACACAACACCCCACAGCACACAGACACAGCCCTGTAACAGCACCCAGACACAGCCCCACAGCACACAGACACAGCCCTGTAACAGCACCCAGACACAGCCCCACAGCACACAGACACAGTCCTGTAACAGCACACAGACACAGCCCTGTAACAGCACCCAGACACAGCCCCACAGCACACAGACACAGCCCTGTAACAGCACCCAGACACAGCCCCACAGCACACAGACACAGTCCTGTAACAGCACACAGACACAGCCCCACAGCACAGACACAGTCCTGTAACAGCACAAAGACACAGCCCCACAGCACACAGACACAGCCCTGTAACAGCACACAGACACAGTCTTGTAACAGCACACAGACACAGTCCCACAGCACACAGACACAGTCCTGTAACAGCACACAGACACAGCCCCACAGCACACAGACACAGCCCTGTAACAGCACACAGACACAGTCTTGTAACAGCACACAGACACAGCCCCACAGCACACAGACACAGCCCTGTAACAGCACACAGACACAGTCTTGTAACAGCACACAGACACAGTCCCACAGCACACAGACACAGTCCTGTAACAGCACACAGACACAGCCCCACAGCACACAGACACAGCCCTGTAACAGCACACAGACACAGTCTTGTAACAGCACACAGACACAGTCCCACAGCACACAGACACAGTCCTGTAACAGCACACAGACACAGCCCCACAGCACACAGACACAGCCCTGTAACAGCACACAGACACAGTCCTGTAACAGCACACAGACACAGTCCCACAGCACACAGACACAGCCCTGTAACAGCACACAGACACAGTCTTGTAACAGCACACACACAGTCCCACAGCACACAGACACAGTCCTGTAACAGCACACAGACACAGCCCCACAGCACAGACACAGTCCTGTAACAGCACAAAGACACAGCCCCACAGCGCACAGACACAGCCCTGTAACAGCACACAGACACAGCCCCACAGCACACAGACACAGCCCTGTAACAGCACACAGACACAGTCTTGTAACAGCACACAGACACAGTCCCACAGCACACAGACACAGTCCTGTAACAGCACACAGACACAGCCCCACAGCACACACACAGTCCTGTAACAGCACACAGACACAGCCCCACAGCACACAGACACAGCCCCACAGCACACAGACACAGTCCTGTAACAGCACACACACAGCCCCACAGCACACAGTCCTGTAACAGCACACAGACACAGCCCCACAGCACACAGACACAGTCCTGTAACAGCACACAGACACAGCCCCACAGCACACAAGCTTCAGCACTCCTCCAGAAGGGCTCCCAACATCACCGAACTCAAAAGACCATATTAATTAAAAAGCTCTCAGAAATCGAGGAATCATGAAACCTGGCCATCGAAACAGGACGACCCAGACAGTCCTGGCTGCCCAGAGACAGGAGGCTATGCACTCACTGTGAACTGGGAGAAGTCGAGACAGAGATGCACTTTCTCCTACAATAAATATATCTAAACAAGGGACACATTCTTCAAAGATTTTTCAACTTCTCTCCCGTAATTCCCACACCTGACCAGTCCAGAGAGAGTGGCAGTCCTACTGGGGAAGAACACACGGTCCCACTGTCTGCCCAGTATGTGTTTTCTCCTCTCGCTTACAAACGAGAGGAGAAAACATTGCAGCTTAAAGCCTTACAGCTGCGTAAGGCTTTGCGAACCAGGTATGCATGCGAACCAATAAAAAGTTCATAAGATCAGTATTTTTCTTTTAATGGGCACTTGAAACAGCCAATGATAGCAGGGATCTCTATTAAGCCGTCCATTCAGAGAAGAGGGATGCAGTTATGGGCGTGGCATTGAGGAAGCTTGCTGACACTTCACTTCCCAAACTGAGCGGGGATGAGAGGAGATGTCGATGTTTGAATCTGTTACATTTAAATGTGAGTTTAAAAAAATACAATGACTTAACCATTTTACTTCAAATAATACGTTTTAGTGACTTTAAACTAAAACAATTGGATTCTGACAGCATTACAATGGGTATCATTTCCCTCCACTAAAGAAGCAGCATGTTATTGAGGAATGGCTGAGGAGTGAGGGGCCCTGTTTGTTAATGCTGTGCTGTGATTCGTGACACATAATACAGTAATAAATCAATCATCATGTATGTGTTCTGCTTCGACTTGGGTTCTTTATTGAAACTTCATGAAACCTGTTAACTGTGCAGCAGGTTGCAGTGGCTTTGAAATTTATGCCATCATTTACAATTGATTCTGTCTGACCAGCAGCTGACCAAACGTGGCCGAGGCATAGATAGTCAAGCAAATCAAACATACCTGCTGCTTCCCTAGTGTTCACTTTGGATCCCAGTGTCTCCTCCTAGTGTTCACTTTGGATCCCAGTGTCTCCTCCCCACTCAGTCACGGTGGGTCGTCAGCACAGCTGCTCAGAAACGACTCACAAACTGAAAGTGGCCTTAGCAGGTTTCATGGTTTTCCACTGAGGAACCAGTCACACATGTACTCTAAAGGGGAGCTATTTCTTACAGTATTGTGCGAGCCCTGTAAAGTAAATTTTGAAAGCAAGCCTAATTGTCAGAGTGTCCAGCTGGTCTACAGAGCACTTTCTGGTACCTTCCCTGCTCCCTGCTGCTGGCTGTATGCACCCCAATGGAGAAAGCAATACAGGCACTTTTCTGTGTAACACCTAGGAACCAGGCCAGGTGCAAAGCAGTTGAGGCATTACGTTATGTTTTAAACCTGCTCTATTGCACATTGGAGGGGTTCTTGTGAAATTCTAATCAGCATAGCAAAAAGTGTTCTTGTAGATTTAACAGAGAATTACATTTGCATACCAAATGAATAAGCAGTGTGAACGGAAGACTATTAATGCAGAAGTGTGCACTACAAAAGGCTGGTCTTTGCAGATATCTGTACAAGCCTTGCAGTTTTCTGTTTTTGTGGTTGTTTGCATTCGGTTGAGAAAGGCTTTCTTGACTTTTCTCTATCAGAATAAAGAAGATGCCTTTTTCTTCCTCTGCTTATACTTCTGTTTTGCGCCTGCAGATAACCAAGTAGAGGCAGACACATGACTTTCTAAATTCCAGAGTGACAGAATGGCCGCAGCTGAAACTACCTTTACAAGAATGTACACAAACTAGAATGCCAACGGTGTCTGGTTTTACAATGCTTCCCCATGCTTTGCCATGCTTCCCCATGTTTTGCCATGCTTCCCCATGCTTTGCCATGCTTTGTCATGCTTTGTCATGCTTCTCCATGTTTTGCCATGCTTCCCCATGCTTCCCCAAGCTTTGCCATGCTTCCCCAAGCTTTGCCATGCTTCCCCATGTGTTGCCATGCTTCCCCATGCTTTGCCATGCTTCCCCAAGCTTTGCCATGCTCCCCATGCTTTGCCATGCTTCCCCATGCTTTGCCATGCTTCCCCATGCTTTGCCATGCTTCTCCATGCTTTGTTACACGTTGCTGTGCTTTTGCTGTAGGACACACTTATATGTGGAGTGCCGCACTGGCCTGCCGGACAGCTTCAATATTTTAGTATGAAACTGAACATGCCTGTCTGGTGAAGCCGTCCTGACAGACAGGCAGGCAGGCAGGCAGGCAGGCAGGCAGAGACAGAGCAGGGAGGCAGGCAGAGTAGAGCAGGCAGACAGGCAGGCAGGCAGAGACAGAGCAGGCAGGCAGGCAGGCAAGCAGTGAGACAGACAGAGTAGGCAGACAGGCAGACAGGCAGACAGACAGACAGACAGGCAGACAGACCGACCGACCGACCGACCCAAAAGCTGTTGCTGAAACCTGCTGTTGTTGCGGCTGCAAACAGCAGTTTTTTCTTCTTTATTTGTCTCTGAGATTTCTTTGGGAGAGACAGGACTGTATAGCTGCAGCCACGCTCTGAGTATGTTTCTGTTTGTACGGAGGCTAATCTTCCCAGTTGCTAGGGGAAAAGAAAACCCAAAGAAAGCAGCCAAAGAAAATATTTCCAGGAATGTAACGGCTTAAGAAAATAAAGCTCTTATTTCACTGACTTAGCGAGGGAGATTTCTTTAACCTGCACTGCCTCTCTGTCAGGACTGACACAATTCCTGTGATGGCAGCAATTATCTAAATAAACACTGTCCATGTGGTGACTGCAGCCCTGACAGGACCTCTGTGTGTCGTATCTGGGGAAACATTACCAATAATTACCACATTTGTATAACTGAAAGAATGTTTTTCAAAGTCTGTTTCAATGAATACAAAGTACAGTAGCTTGAAACATGTATTTTAAACTCTACTGCAGTGCTTCTATGGGTGTTATAATGTTGAAATGTTTAAGTGTTTTTATTGATGGAATCTTATACCCTGAGCTCAAAGTGTGAACACGTTATGGTCTGCTTCACCTTGTAGGGTTCCAGTTTTAACTGGAGTTCTGCAGTATAAAATCAATGTGCACAGGGGCATTAAAAAGGCTGTGTGGTCCAGTGGTTAAAGAAAAGGGCTTGTAACCAGGAGGTCCCCGGTTCAAATCCCACCTCAGCCACTGACTCATTGTGTGACCCTGAGCAAGTCACTTAACCTCCTTGTGCTCCGTCTTTCGGGTGAGACGTAATTGTAAGTGACTCGGCAGCTGATGCATAGTTCAAACACCCTAGTCTCTGTAAGTCGCCTTGGATAAAGGCGTCTGCTAAATAAACAATAATAATAAGAATAATGGCAGGCAGTCCACAAACAAAGCCTGCTTGTCAGTTAATGAAAGCACGTTCAGGACTGAGCCCAGGATTAATGTAAAAGATAATAAGCACAAAGAGTCTCTAATGTCCTGAAGATCGAGCAGCAAACCACCCAGCCATTACAACCAGCTTTAACAAGAGCACCCAGAAACCATTCAGCCATTACAACCAGCTTTAACAAGAGCACCCAGAAACCATCCAGCCATTACAACCAGCTTTAACAAGAGTACCCAGAAACCATCCAGCCATTACAACCAGCTTTAACAAGAGCACCCAGAAACCATCCAGCCATTACAACCAGCTTTAACAAGAGCACCCAGAAACCATCCAGCCATTACAACCAGCTTTAACAAGAGCACCCAGAAACCATCCAGCCATTACAACCAGCTTTAACAAGAGCACCCAGAAACCATCCAGCCATTACAAACAGCTTTAACAAGAGCACCCAGAAACCATCCAGCCATTACAACCAGCTTTAACAAGAGCACCCAGAAACCATCCAGCTTGAACAAGAGCACCCAGAAACCATCCAGCCATTACAACCAGCTTTAACAAGAGCACCGAGAAACCATTCAGCCATTACAACCAGCTTTAACAAGAGCACCCAGAAACCATCCAGCCATTACAACCAGCTTTAACAAGAGCACCCAGAAACCATCCAGCCATTACAACCAGCTTTAACAAGAGCACCCAGAAACCATCCAGCCATTACAACCAGCTTTAACAAGAGCACCCAGAAACCATCCAGCCATTACAACCAGCTTTAACAAGAGCACCCAGAAACCATCCAGCCATTACAACCAGCTTTAACAAGAGCACCCAGAAACCATCCAGCCATTACAACCAGCTTTAACAAGAGCACCCAGAAACCATCCAGCCATTACAACCAGCTTTAACAAGAGCACCCAGAAACCATCCAGCCATTACAAACAGCTTTAACAAGAGCACCCAGAAACCATCCAGCCATTACAACCAGCTTTAACAAGAGCACCCAGGAACCATCCAGCCATTACAACCAGCTTTAACAAGAGCACCCAGAAACCATCCAGCCATTACAAACAGCTTTAACAAGAGCACCCAGAAACCATCCAGCCATTACAACCAGCTTTAACAAGAGCACCCAGAAACCATCCAGCCATTACAAACAGCTTTAACAAGAGCACCCAGAAACCATCCAGCTTCAACAAGAGCACCCAGAAACCATCCAGCCATTACAACCAGCTTTAACAAGAGCACCCAGAAACCATCCAGCCATTACAACCAGCTTTAACAAGAGCACCCAGAAACCATCCAGCCATTACAACCAGCTTTAACAAGAGCACCCAGAAACCACCCATTACAAAATCCAGAAACTACAAAATGATATTTTAAGTCTACCGAAGCCATAATAGTAGTACAGTATTTCATGTTAGATTTCAAATGTCAATTTTTAAAATGCTTTCAGTTTTTGTTAAGTATATAGAAAATTACAAAGCGGTATGTATTTCAATAGGTTAACATAACATTATTCAGCAGGTTTCATTCGACTTTATGAAGCAAAATGAGTTCATTCTATAGGGTGATGCAAACGTGTGGCCATAGCTGTACACTGTATTGTACATGAGGCCTCTCCAGAATACAGCTGAGCTCATCCTCACATCAGGGGCTCCAGTGACAGGAAGAGCCCTGCACCATGCTGACAGGGTTACGACTCTTTGCTTGGGGGATGTGAACAAGTCTAGAGTGAATGGACTGCACTACAGTGTACATTTCACATGGGAGGGTATAGCTTGTCCTCGAATTCCATGGAACCCAGCTGGCTGTGTTCGAACCCTTCTGAGATGAGTTCTAAAAGCAGGTGCCAGCACGCAGTCTCCTCTTACAGCTACTCTAAACTGACACTTGGCTCATTACAGAAGTTATCCAGCCAGTAATTAGTCTTTTCTGGCAATTCAATTCTTTAACTGATTATCAGCTAGAAGAGGTCCAGGCCTTCTGATGAGGGGAAGCAGTTTGCCTGAACCAGTTAACCTGAATTAGCACAAGCCTGACTGCCCAATTACTCTAGCAACACATGTCAGCAATGAAGTTATCAAGCACAGGGCTGGACTGGACAAGAGATATGCATTGGATGCTGGGATTGCAGAATTCCAACTCCAAGCTAGTCAGTGACATCTATCCCCTGCACGGCTAAATACCAAAATACATTCAAACTAACAACTTGAAAAAAGTAGATCACCATGACCGACATTCACGGCACAAAATGTACATTTAACACACAGACAGACAGGCGGGCATGCCCTGTGATTCGAAAAGAAAGTCCCAACTAAAGTTTCTTAAATGCATGTAAAAAGTGTGACCTACTGATGTACTGCCTCCAAATAGCCTCAAATGAACACACTCGCAGTGACTTGGGCTAAAGATGCTCACAGCAGGTTTCCTTACGATTGGACACGTGGTCATCACTGAACCCTCGCTCACCACCGATTCAAGTTCATCACTGAACCCTCGCTCACCACCGATTCAAGTTCATCACTGAACCCTCGCTCACCACCGATTCAAGTTCATCACTGAACCCTCGCTCACCACCGATTCAAGTTCATCACTGAACCCTCGCTCAACACCGATTCAAGTTCATCACTGAACCCTCGCTCAACATCAATTCAAGTTCATCACTGAACCCTCGCTCAACACCGATTCAAGTTCATCACTGAACCCTCGCTCAACATCAATTCAAGTTCATCACTGAACCCTCGCTCACCACCGATTCAAGTTCATCACTGAACCCTCGCTCAACACCGATTCAAGTTCATCACTGAACCCTCGCTCAACATCGATTCAAGTTCATCACTGAACCCTCGCTCAACACCGATTCAAGTTCATCACTGAACCCTCGCCAACACCGATTCAAGTTCATCACTGAACCCTCGCTCAACACCGATTCAAGTTCATCACTGAACCCTCGCCAACACCGATTCAAGTTCATCACTGAACCTCGCCACCACCGATTCAAGTTCATCACTGAACCTCGCCAACACCGATTCAAGTTCATCACTGAACCCTCGCCAACATCAATTCAAGTTCATCACTGAACCCTCGCCAACACCGATTCAAGTTCATCACTGAACCCTCGCCACCACCGATTCAAGTTCATCACTGAACCCTCGCTCAACACCGATTCAAGTTCATCACTGAACCCTCGCTCAACACCGATTCAAGTTCATCACTGAACCCTCGCTCACCACCGATTCAAGTTCATCACTGAACCCTCGCTCAACACCGATTCAAGTTCATCACTGAACCCTCGCTCAACACCGATTCAAGTTCATCACTGAACCCTCGCTCACCACCGATTCAAGTTCATCACTGAACCCTCGCTCAACACCGATTCAAGTTCATCACTGAACCCTCGCTCAACACCGATTCAAGTTCATCACTGAACCCTCGCTCAACATCAATTCAAGTTCATCACTGAACCCTCGCTCAACACCGATTCAAGTTCATCACTGAACCCTGAGATAGCAGCGCCACGGTTCACTCTGCAAACTACACAGAGTTTTACCAGGCAAAGTGCTCACTCCCTCAGAGCGTGGGTACTCAGACACCTGCAGTGCTCATTCAACTCTTTCTTGTTCCAGTGCTCTGTCCATTAGGATCTCCTCTGTGAATGAAGCACAGTGGAGAGCAGCAGTGATCTGTCCATTAGTATCTCCTCTGAATGAAGCACAGTGGAGAGCAGCAGTGATCTGTCCATTAGTATCTCCTCTGAATGAAGCACAGTGGAGAGCAGCAGTGATCTGTCCATTAGTATCTCCTCTGTGAATGAAGCACAGTGGAGAGCAGCAGTGATCTGTCCATTAGTATCTCCTCTGAATGAAGCACAGTGGAGAGCAGCAGTGATCTGTCCATTAGTATCTCCTCTGTGAATGAAGCACAGTGGAGAGCAGCAGTGATCTGTCCATTAGTATCTCCTCTGTGAATGAAGCACAGTGGAGAGCAGCAGTGATCTGTCCATTAGTATCTCCTCTGAATGAAGCACAGTGGAGAGCAGCAGTGATCTGTCCATTAGTATCTCCTCTGAATGAAGCACAGTGGAGAGCAGCAGTGATCTGTCCATTAGTATCTCCTCTGTGAATGAAGCACAGTGGAGAGCAGCAGTGATCTGTCCATTAGTATCTCCTCTGTGAATGAAGCACAGTGGAGAGCAGCAGTGAACTGTATCTCCTCTGTGAATGAAGCACTGTGGACAGCAGCAGTGATCTGTCCATTAGTTTCTCCTCTCTTGCTGGGGACCTCTCTAATCCCACGCTGCCTTCCTGGAGCTACATTGTGTCTCCAGGGGTTCAGAGCCCAAGTTGCGAGAGTCCAGCCTCAGTGACGCTCACAGTGACTCACCTCACACCGCCATCGCCCCCACACACGCTGTTATAGCTCTACAGAGCGGTCTCCTGCCGGCCTCACTGCCACCCAGGGCAATGTGCTGCCAAGCACCGCACGCACACGCAGAGTGGATGTGCCCTCACAGTAAAACACAGCAAAGTGTAATAAAGCATGCCAAGCATATTAAAAACCATGGTAAACTGTGATAAAGGTGTAGTACAACCATGGGAAAAGCATGACAAATTCACTGTTGCAAACTTTTGTAAAGAGTTGACACAATGGTTCAGTAATCCACAAATAACCAAAGAGGGCGGAGACACGAGCACAGAGAGAGACAAGTTGAGCTGTTACAGTATGTCTTTATGCACAAACTGACTATGAGTAAGGATGCGACACGCTGATTTTTTGTGCATTTCACTGGCAAGTTGCAGAAAAAACAAAAATTCTCAGAAAGGTCAGACAGGCAGGCACTGTGTCCAAGAAGGGCATCACAAAGATCCTAAAAAAGACTAGAAACAGATAAACCTCCCGTTTCAGCTACAGTTTGCAGGAAATAAAAAATGATGTTCAACGGTAGTCTGAAGTGTTTTGTTTAGCAATGTTTAGTTTTAGAGAAAGTGAGTATTTATTTTCAACTTGGGTACACTACATTGTATGAAAGTTTTATTAAATAAAATGTGAGTATTAATTAATTTTTTTTTAAAGATGCAAGCCCACTTCTTGTTTAAAAAAATAATTAACAAGCTACACATAAATGCTGTGTGCATACACAACCAAACAATTTACAGACACTCGCAGGTTTGTATTTTCAGTGCATGACATACTGCATTTTGAAAGAAAATAAAGGAAGTGCCAAACCAAATGTGTTTTTCCATCCATTTCCAAGATTTCAGAGACTTTTCTTCAAATTCACGATTTTCATGATTTCCGTGGCCTCCGTGACAAAATCGTATCCTTAACTATGAGTTACCCACGAAGAACCACTGTGTTTTCTGTTTATGCACACGTAATTAACCATTTACTCAATATGCTACACTTAATTAGGTACAGGCATTTCTGTTTGTTTTACAGGTTGAACATCGCTGTTGCTGTGGGAGTCACTATTGTGACGTCCCTCTGCTCAAGCTGGCCGTTGAAATATGATAAATAAATAGCTTTGGAACAGCCACATGCGCAGTATAAACATCTCTCAGAGGACACAAGCAGCTTCTACACAGACACCGAGACACACACACAGAAACACAGACACACACACACAGACACACACACATACACCGAGACACACACACAGACACCCAGACACACACACAGACACAGACACATAACACCGAGACACACACACATACACCCAGACACACACACAGACACACACACATACACCCAGACACGACACATACACCGAGACACCCAGACATACACCGAGACACACACACAGACACCCAGACATACACACAGACACACACACACAGACACCCAGGCATACACACAGACACATACACACAAACACACACACAGACACACACACACATACATCGAGACACACACACAGACACCCAGACACACACACCCAAACACACACCCAGACACACACAGACACCCAGACACACACAGACACAAACATAGACACCCAGACACACACACAGACACACACATAGACACCCAGACACACACACCCAAACACACACCCAGACACACACACAGACACCCAGACACACACACAGACACAAACATAGACACCCAGACACACACACAGACACACACATAGACACCCAGACACACACACAGACACACACACAGACACCCAGACACACACACAGACACACACAGACACCCAGACACAGACACACACATAGACACCTAGACACACACACACAGACACCCAGACGACACACAGACACCCAGACACACACACAGACACCCAGAAACACAGACACACACACAGACATGCACACTCACACACTCAAAACCACATACACACACTCAAACACGCAAACACACACACACAGAGTTCAGCCATTCCATTCCTGAATGAATTTGTAAGCTATTATCTTGCATCTCCACTGGACTGTCATGGAGAAATCTAGAGAAATATAAAAGCAGGAACAAACTCAATAGTTATGGAAGAGGCAATAACAATGTTGTTTCAAGCGCATAGTGCTGTGTAAGCAGAGGATCTCTAGCCCAAGAACACTTCCTATTTCAGGGAGCGCCAGAGAGCGCCTGCCTACAACAGCATTACCATCCACAACCCAGACACACAGAGACGCTGAGAGACACTCCAGCTAAATACAGGAGCCGTGCCAGCATTGGAACAAGCTGAAAGCAAAGGATTGCCACAAACACACTCAACATTCTTGTATTCATGGAGTTTAGTTGAGTAAATAAGCATCTGCCATGCATATCACTTACCTGAACGTAAACTGAATTTATACGACTGACTCATTTGGTATGCAGATGAAATCCCGCTGTGTGCTGTGTAATATTTTACAGCTGCATCTCCCTGCTGAAATCCCACTGTGTGCTGTGTAATATTTTACAGCTGCATCTCCCTGCTGAAATCCCATTGTATGCTGTGTAATATTTTACAGCTGCATCTCCCTGCTGAAATCCTGCTGTGTGCTGTGTAATATTTTACAGCTGTATCTCCCTGCTGAAATCCCGCTGTGTGCTGTGTAATATTTTACAGCTGTATCTCCCTGCTGAAATCCCGCTGTGTGCTGTGTAATATTTTACAGCTGCATCTCCCTGCTGAAATCCCGCTGTGTGCTGTGTAATATTTTACAGCTGCATCTCCCTGCTGAAATCCCGCTGTGTGCTGTGTAATATTTTACAGCTGCATCTCCCTGCTGCAGATCTGACTGATGCAGGTGCTCGGTAGGCAGGTGCTTCTGTATCAGGTGCTTTTGTATCCAGTGATTCTGGAGAACAAACTTCGCTTCAGACTCACAACACAACTTCCCTGCTGGAATTAGAAGCCAGTCTCAGTCACTGAGGAAATTTAAACACCTTGTAGACTCGTCACATTGAGCCCTCCAGTCAGCCCTGCACCCTATTGACATTGTTATGGCAGGTCATTAGGATTTGACAGACAGTTAGAATCATGTGTTGTAACCCTGTCAGCATGGCGCAGGGCCCGTGGAGCCCCTGATGTGAAGATGAGCTCAGCTGTATTCTGGAGAGGCTTCATGTACAGCAGCTCTGCCAGGGAAGCAAGCCCCTTTGAAATGCCTTTCACTGGAGCCTGTGTTCAGAGGGACACACCGGGGCTCAAAGATCTCAGGACTCCCTGACGAGCTGCTTCTCCACAGCTCAGGGGCGAGAGCAGGCTAATAAACACAATCCATTATTAATGAGAATCGAAGCCTGAGACTGGAGGACCTGAGATTCAGTGTCACAGTATCACAGAGTTACAGTATCACAGGCTCAGTCTGCAGGTAAATTCAGAAACGCTTCCAGACTAAATGTTTTGTCATTGAATTTATTACACTTCTTTTAGTATTTCTAAATGCAGCACTGTTGAGTGTGTAATAGTTAAGGAAGAGATCTTCCCTTGTACTGTGACAAGCATGGTTTTCATGTTTGGATATTCTTTCATTGTTGGTTACAGGCTACACTGTAATTGACTCGTGGGTGGATTTTATAAAAGTAGCTTGCATCACAGAGAAATGTAAGAAATGTGTCAGGAAGTTCCATAAGAAGTCCTTGCCTGACACCTGATCACTAGCTGTGCTGTCGGCTGGCCGGCCGACGCCTCTCTCTGTCATGCTCTTCAGTAATCGTCCTGCACTGACTCAGTCGCTCCCTGGCTTGTGTTTTCCCTATGGCATCAATGACAGTGTAGAAATCAGAAATCCCAGAAATCAGAAATCCCAAGTGCTTTTTAAATAGGGCTGCTCTGCATGGACAATAACTCATGACTGGCAATAAAATTAAATTATTCAAAAAATGTTCAATACATTTTTTTTTCAAATGCTACAAAGTAGGAGGGCTGCAGTTTAATACAGTATTGCAGCTTTTGCAGATTAGTTTCTGTTGTGGGCAAAGCACTCTGGCCATGGGCACAGTTTATAGTAGCCCTTCCTTACAGGGCTAATGATGGTGTTGTTAGGAGGCACAGGGCTTGCTTATTGAGTAGTAGCAGATGGACTGGATCGAAGCAGGATCCTGCAGCCTGTGAACCTCTGCATCATGTGGATCGGAGCAGGATCCTGCAGTCTGTGAACCTCTGCATCGTGTGGATCGGAGCAGGTTCCTGCAGTCTGTGAACCTCTGCATCGTGTGGATCGGAGCAGGATCCTGCAGCATGTGAACCTCTGCATCATGTGGATCAGAGCAGGATCATGCAGTCTGTGAACCTCTGCATCGTGTGGATCGGAGCAGGATCCTGCAGTCTGTGAACCTCTGCATCGTGTGGATCGGAGCAGGTTCCTGCAGTCTGTGAACCTCTGCATCGTGTGGATCGGAGCAGGATCCTGCAGACTGTGAACCTCTGCATCGTGTGGATCGGAGCAGGATCCTGCAGTCTGTGAACCTCTGAATCGTGAGGATCAGAGCAGGATCCTGCAGCCTGTGAACCTCTGCATCGTGTGGATCGGAGCAGGATCCTGCAGACTGTGAACCTCTGCATCGTGTGGATCGGAGCAGGATCCTGCAGACTGTGAACCTCTGCATCGTGTGGATCGGAGCAGGATCCTGCAGACTGTGAACCTCTGCATCGTGTGGATCGGAGCAGGATCCTGCAGACTGTGAACCTCTGCATCGTGTGGATCGGAGCAGGATCCTGCACACTGTGAACCTCTGCATCGTGTGGATCGGAGCAGGATCCTGCAGACTGTGAACCTCTGCATCGTGTGGATCGGAGCAGGATCCTGCAGACTGTGAACCTCTGCATCGTGTGGATCGGAGCAGGATCCTGCAGCCTGTGAACCTCTGCATCATGTGGATCGGAGCAGGATCCTGCAGACTGTGAACCTCTGCATCGTGTGGATCGGAGCAGGATCCTGCAGACTGTGAATCTCTGCATCGTGTGGATCGGAGCAGGATCCTGCAGTCTGTGAACCTCTGCATCGTGTGGATCGGAGCAGGTTCCTGCAGTCTGTGAACCTCTGCATCATGTGGATCGGAGCAGGATCCTGCAGACTGTGAACCTCTGCATTGTGTGGAGAGGAGCAGGATCCTGCAGCCTGTGAACCTCTGCATCGTGTGGATCGGAGCAGGATCCTGGTGTGGATTGGCTCTCACACTGCAGTCTGTGAAACCTCTTCGCAGCAGTAAGCAGGAACTCCTCCTTCCATGTAGGATTCCAAGAGGAATAATCCCACGCTAGTATTCAGATCTGGTGACCCCAGGAGATGAATCAGGCGATGAACTCCACATAGTCAGCCCATAGTGTGTAAACACCCTCTGAGATGCAAAAGGAGAAGCTGATTCAGATGAGTAAGCAGCCAGCGGTACTTTCGGGAATAGTCACTGTAAGTGTGTGAGGCAATCAGAGTGAGAACACAGCACAGAAAACACAGGGTCACTATGCTGGTCAATGACATGCTGCCCACCTCAAGCTTCATCTCACCTGCTATTGCAGGAGAATCTTCACACAGAGAAGTTAACCAGGACCTCCTCAAAGCCCTGAAAATGAAACGTCATGATTGATCCACACCCCAGTGTCATCACGTGTGTCCTTAGCTTCTCAACCTGTTCCCATAACAACACATTCAGAGTCAAACTGAGCTACTCTGGTACCCGCTTCTAGAGGGATCTTCCGCACCCTTCAATAAGTACTGGGACAGAATAATAAGAGCACAGTATTTACCCAACTCACACAAACCCTCACTCAAATACATCAAACAATTGAATGAGCAGTCCATGAAGCATGCAGAATGACTGCGTGGGACATTTCTTCATGTTATCCCCAAACACTGAGCTTCTGCAACAGTGAATGTGTTATTCAGCCTGCTGGGCTGTGAGCTGTGAGCTGTGAGCTGTGAGCTAGCACTTCACTGGGGGAGGCTGTCTGTGCAGAGTCATCAGAAAGAATCGGGTTAGCAGCTCAGAGTCAGGGGATCGCCAGGGGCAGCTGAGTGCAGAGTGGAGCAGAGCCAAGCACAGCGTATCAGGCAGCGCACACTGCAGATCTACTACCCTGCTTCAACAAAGAAACAAAAGGCTACAGTACACTTCTCTACACGTCTGCTTACCGGACCCTGCACAGAAACTAGAGTTAAACCAAACCCTGATCATCTGAACACCTCTGTCATCTGAACACCTCTGTTTCCAAACAAGCCCTACTTGGTAGACGGTCTTCTTGCAGTTTGGATAGTAGATGTTTCACTGTGGCACTGTCCAGCTCTCCAAAGTGCTCTCATTTCCACAGCTCTGCTCTTACTGAGTAGCTGATAGAAGATGATCTCTACTCCGGCTCTCTAGGCTGGGCTCATTGTGGAAAAACAACACCTACAAAAACAGCTCTTATGCTCCTTATAAAATGTTACTGTAGCAAACCACAGTAAGGCATTCTGACAGCAAATGAAGGCATGCTGAATCAGTAAGATACAGAATTCTAAAAACAAACCAGGTCCAGCAGTGGAAATGATCAGTATTCGCATGGTAAAGCATGGTACACTGCAGCGTTACTATGGTAAACTGCATTGTGGTTCAGAAAGGCAGGTGAACACGGCGCTTGTTGTGTTAAAGATGACTAAGACTGAACACTGAACAGAACAAAACAACAGAAGCCAGATTCACACCTGGAGGGAACAGCTTCACTAATGGTGCCATTTTTTCAGGATGATAATTTAAGAAGTGACATATGTTTAAAAATTCAGTGTAAATTGGCTACAGCAACACTGCACTTATGCTCAATAACGTAAAGTAACAAAGTTCTAGAATGTTTTTCAGAGGTCTGCTATATGGGAAAAACTTTCAAAGCTGTACAAAGTCAGAGCTCAGCTCTACAGTACAGCACACTACTGGACCTGCAGTACATACAACACTTTACACAGTTAATGCACAGTATTATTATGATGGATATACAGTTAATTGTCACAAAGAC
This sequence comes from Acipenser oxyrinchus oxyrinchus, assembly GCA_030684275.1. Lineage (NCBI taxonomy): Eukaryota > Metazoa > Chordata > Actinopteri > Acipenseriformes > Acipenseridae > Acipenser > Acipenser oxyrinchus. The sequence continues at coordinate 16,928 of JAGXEW010000370.1, forward strand.
GGCAGCAGTGGGTGACGTCAGACCAGAAACAGGAAGTAATACACAACAGACAGTGAGGTTTTGGTGAAGCTGAGCACTTGCCTGGTTGTGCTCAGCATTTAATAAACAAAATAAAAGAACACAAAAACATCACACGGCACTTTCGCCAAAATAAACAGGTAAACAAAACGGACAGACACTAACAAACAGTGCACGGAGACAAACAAACACGGTGAGTTTCTACAGTTATTATTCTTTTACTATTTATTTTATTGTCTCTCCTTCTCCACACCGTTCTCCACTCACCGAACACCCAACCCCGAGTGGGTGAAAACATGCAAGTTTATGCAGTTGTACCGAGACTCGATTGCTAGTCAATCATTCAATCGGAGTCTCGGTACAACTGCACGGAATTAACTAAGTGCAATCCCGTGACACACATTATACACATTTTATCTGCACGTGAAGTGAAGTGATGTGCAATCCCGTGCCTAAATACAATTACATCTTAAATACACGTGAAACACACAACCGTTTATATCCCGTGTACCAATGACTATACACCAACATTAACACACGCAACATGCAACATATAACACAAACTACGCACAAGGCGCGCCACATCGCCACATATACCCCTCCTGTGCGCAGCACATGGCCTCAACGCCACCTCCCCTTAAAACCCAGCAGTCCAGGACAAAGTCTCGGGCTGGGAAGGGAGGCTTCAGTGGGCCCATGGCTGGCAATGCTGTCAGCACCCCTGCCGGTAGTGGCACGGCTGACAGCATGCTGGTCCACTCCTGCAGCGAAACTGCTGCTGGGGATGCTGGTCTCCTGACCTCTCCCCTTTCTTCGTAGCAGTAGCTCCCTCCTGTGGGGCTCCGCCACAAGAACTCCTGCAGAGAAACTGCTGCTGGGGAAAGTGGTCTCCTGACCTCTCCCCTGTCTTTGTAGCCGGTAGCTCCCTCCTGTGGGGCTCCGGCCTCAAGAACTCCTGCAGCAAACTGCTGCTGGGGAAAGTGGTCTCCTGACCTCTCCCCTGTCTTTGTAGCCGGTAGCTCCCTTTCTGGGGCTCCGGCCACCATACTCCCTGTGGTGGAGGTGCGGAAGCGGAGACAGCTCCTGCTCCTCTGCTCGGGCAGTGGCGGAACCAGCAGGTATTCACCCTCTGCTGGTGGAGGTGGGAGGGGCAAGCAGTCCTCCCACGACAAAGAAGGCGGAACCAGCAGGTACTCACCCTCTGCTGGCGGAGGAGGCAGGGCAGCTCCTGCTGCTCTGCTCCTGGTAGAAGCAATTGAGGTGGTGGAGGCAGAGGCAGCTCCTGCTCCTCTGCTCCTAGTGGAGGAAGTGGTGGAGGTGGGAGCAGCGTGTAGTCTCCTGGCGATGGCGGTGCGAGCAGCGTGTAGTCTCCTGGCGATGGAGGTGCGAGCAGCGTGTGGTCTCCTACTGTTGCAGGGGACTGGTGCGGCTCGCTTCTCTTGCAGGGGACTGGTGCGGCTCTCCCGCTCCTGCAGGGGACTGTGGTGGAGGCAGAGGCAGCTCCTGTTCCTCTCCTCCGGGTGGTGACGGTGGGAAGTGATACCAGCAGGCGTTCACACTCTGCTGGTGGATGGGAACCCAGCAGGCATTCACCCTCTGCTGGGGACACGGGGACAGCAGGCATTCTTCCTCTGCTGGTGGACACGGGACAGCAGGCATTCTTCCTCTGCTGGTGGACATGGGGACAGCAGGCATTCTCCCTCTGCTGGCAGCTTGGGTCCTAGGGCTGTGGAAGCCCGACTTCCCTCTCTTTGGGCTGTGGACGCACCGACTCCTCCCTTTTGGGCTGTGGACGCACCGACTCCTCCCTTTGGGCTGTGGACGCACCGACTCCTCCCTTTTGGGCTGTGGACGCACCGACTCCTCCCTTTTGGGCTGTGGACGCACCGACTCCTCCCTCTTGGGCTGTGGGCGCACCGACTCCTCCCTTTTGGGCTGTGGACCACCGACTCCTCCTTTTTGGGCTGTGGGCCACCGACTCCTCCCTTTTTGGGCTGTGGACGCACCGACTCCTCCCTTTTGGGCTGTGGGCCACCGACTCCCCCACTCAGGCGTGGGACGTTCGGGCTCCCCACTCAGGCGTAGGGACGTTCGGGCTCCTCCCACTCAGGCGTAGGGACGTTCGGGCTCCTCCCACTCAGGCGTAGGGACGTTCGGGCTCCTCCCACTCAGGCGTAGGACGTTGGGCTCCTCCCACTCAGGCGTAGGGACGTTGGGCTCCTCCCACTCAGGCGTAGGGACGTTCGGGCTCCTCCCACTCAGGCGTAGGGACGTTCGGGCTCCTCCCACTCAGGCGTAGGGACGCTCGGGCTCCTCCCTTTGGCGCTAGAGAGGACAACAGCCTTGTTAGTAGCGGTGCAGGGCACCTTTTAACACCGCCTGCAACTGCTGCGCTGATGTTACTCTGGGCCCCCTTGCTTCTCCTGATCCAGCAGCCAGTCGATCACCTCCTCTGACACTGGGCTGCAGGATGGGTGCTGCTGTTGCTTCCTCTCTAGCGCCTTTCCTCCCTCCATTTCTCCAAAAAAATCCATTTTTTTTTTTTCCTCTCTCCAAAAACACACGGTACTCCTGCTCTGGTCTGAGTCTTGGAGGCGCTGGTAATCCCCGATGACACCACGTGTCACAAAGACGGCAGCAGTGGGTGACGTCAGACCAGAAACAGGAAGTAATACACAACAGACAGTGAGGTTTTGGTGAAGCTGAGCACTTGCCTGGTTGTGCTCAGCATTTAATAAACAAAATAAAAGAACACAAAAACATCACACGGCACTTTCGCCAAAATAAACAGGTAAACAAAACGGACAGACACTAACAAACAGTGCACGGAGACAAACAAACACGGTGAGTTTCTACAGTTATTATTCTTTTTACTATTTATTTTATTGTCTCTCCTTCTCCACACCCGTTCTCCACTCACGAACACCCAACCCCGAGTGGGTGAAAACATGCAGTTATGCAGTTGTACCAAGACTCGATTGCTAGTCAATCATTCAATCGGAGTCTCGGTACAACTGCACGTGAATTAACTAAGTGCAATCCCGTGACACACATTATACACATTTTATCTGCACGTGAAGTGAAGTGATGTGCAATCCCGTGCCTAAATACAATTACATCTTAAATACACGTGAAACACACAACCGCTTATATCCCGTGTACCAATGACTATACACCAACATTAACACACGCAACATGCAACATATAACACAAACTACGACAAGTGGCCACATCGCCACATTAATGCACAGTATTAGGATGATGGATACACAGTTAATGCACAGTATTAGGATGATGGATGCACAGTTAATGCACAGTATTAGGATGATGGATGCACAGTTAATGCACAGTATTAGGATGATGGATACACAGTTAATGCACAGTATTAGGATGATGGATTCACAGTTAATGCACAGTATTAGGATGATGGATACACAGTTAATGCACAGTATTAGGATGATGGATGCACAGTTAATGCACAGTATTAGGATGATGGATACACAGTTAATGCACAGTATTAGGATGATGGATGCACAGTTAATGCACAGTATTAGGATGATGGATACACAGTTAATGCACAGTATTAGGATGATGGATACACAGTTAATGCACAGTATTAGGATGATGGATGCACAGTATTAGGATGATGGATGCACAGTTAATGCACAGTATTAGGATGATGGATGCACAGTTAATGCACAGTATTAGGATGATGGATACACAGTTAATGCACAGTATTAGGATGATGGATGCACAGTTAATGCACAGTATTAGGATGATGGATACACAGTTAATGCACAGTATTAGGATGATGGATGCACAGTTAATGCACAGTATTAGGATGATGGATGCACAGTTAATGCACAGTATTAGGATGATGGATGCACAGTTAATGCACAGTATTAGGATGATGGATGCACAGTTAATGCACAGTATTAGGATGATGGATACACAGTTAATGCACAGTATTAGGATGATGGATACACAGTTAATGCACAGTATTAGGATGATGGATGCACAGTATTAGGATGGTTGGATGCACAGTTAATGCACAGTATTAGGATGATGGATACACAGTTAATGCACAGTATTAGGATGATGGATACACAGTTAATGCACAGTATTAGGATGATGCATACACAGTTAATGCACAGTATTAGGATGATGGATGCACAGTATTAGGATGATGGATGCACAGTTAATGCACAGTATTAGGATGATGGATACACAGTTAATGCACAGTATTAGGATGATGGATGCACAGTTAATGCACAGTATTAGGATGATGGATGCACAGTTAATGCACAGTATTAGGATGATGGATACACAGTTAATGCACAGTATTAGGATGATGGATGCACAGTTAATGCACAGTATTAGGATGATGGATGCACAGTATTAGGATGATGGATGCACAGTTAATGCACAGTATTAGGATGATGGATGCACAGTTAATGCACAGTATTAGGATGATGGATGCACAGTATTAGGATGATGGATGCACAGTTAATGCACAGTATTAGGATGATGGATGCACAGTTAATGCACAGTATTAGGATGATGGATGCACAGTTAATGCACAGTATTATTATGATGGATACACAGTTAATGCACAGTATTAGGATGATGGATGCACAGTATTAGGATGATGGATACACAGTTAATGCACAGTATTAGGATGATGGATGCACAGTTAATGCACAGTATTAGGATGATGGATGCACAGTTAATGCACAGTATTAGGATGATGGATACACAGTTAATGCACAGTATTAGGATGATGGATGCACAGTATTAGGATGATGGATGCACAGTTAATACATTGAAGAAATACTGAATATGAAATGAGCTGGCCTACACTGTACACTTCCTCCTCTATAAGCAGCACTAAGGCTGACAGCTATATTTGAACTGCATGTCATCACAGTGTTTGACACGTGGCACTCACTCATTAACTATCAGCACCCCTCATAGCAAAGCAATCAGCTGCTCCAGCAGCATCCCACTGAACACAAAGTGGAGCACACGTCACACAAGCAGCTGTCAATATACAGAGATCCCAGACAAGCACACTCACAGTGTGCAGTAGCTGTGCCCACCACAGTGCAATCCTTTCACTATATAAGAAGTACATAAGAACATAAAGTTTACAAACGAGAGGAGGCCATTCAGCCCATCTTGCTCGTTTGGTTGTTAGTAGCTTATTGATCCCAGAATCTCATTCAACACTCCTCACAATATATCCGAGCATCTTGTTGGTCTTTTTTTATAGCTTCCCACATTGTCTAGATGAAGACATTTCTGAGTCAACATAAACTCCTAGGTCTTTTCATAGTTCCCTTCTTCAATTTCAGTATCTCCCATATGATATTTATAATGCACATTTTTATTGCTTGCATGCAATACTTTACACTTTTCTCTATTAAATGTCATTTGCCATGTGTCTGCCCAGTTTTGAATGCTGTCTAGATCATTTCGAATGAGATCCCAGACAGGCACACTCACAGTGTGCAGCAGCTGGGCCCACAACAGTGCAACCCATTCAATACATAGAGATCCCAGACAGGCACACTCACAGTGTGCAGTAGCTGTTTTACTCTTTCCTTTCAAAGCCAGATCTTTGGGGCTCAGTGTGGCTGCTTCACAAGCCCACACACACACAGTGCAGTTTTATCAGAGAGTATGTCCTGGGGGTTCTAAACCTGCACTGACCTCCTGACTCCCAGTGCAGCACGCTGCCTGCAGCCCTGTGTGCTGGTTTATTGTGTTAACCCTCCGCTCCCCAGTATGGTCAGCCCTGATCCACACATGAAGAGAGAGCGGAGGGTCCACTAGCACCCCATGAGGGGTCACACTGCCCAGGATAGACTTCTCCACGGGATATCTTCTCCCTAAGCTTTACAATGCTTCCCTCTTCTTCTATGCTTTATTACCAGGGATTCACATAACTTATCATTAGGTTCTCACAGGAGTAACAGCAGAAATGGTTTGGAATTCACCAAAATTAGGGGTCATCATCCAAGTCGCTGTCCAGCTCCACCGCCTCCTCCCACAGTTCAAACAATTGGGATAGCAGCGCCAGAGACCACAGCTAGAGCTTCTGAATGTTTAAGTAGGAGTCCGGATTGCTGGTTATTACAATTGTCAGCAAATCATCACGCTAGTCTCAGTCCCACCAAGAGGGTGGGAGGACGGGAAATTTCCCCGGGCCCAACGCCTCAAGGGGCCCAACGCCTCGAAGGGGCCCTGATGAAGGGGAACTTTTTTTGGTTTTATATATATATATATATATATATATATATATATATATATAAAATACATACCAATCCTTCCCGGGCCCATGACGGCTCTCGCCGCCCCATGCAGTCTCAATATCCTACCACCATATTCCAAAACAAAACCCCAAACACTTTGTCACTTTATTAGTGCTGTTGAACACGCTTGATGACACAGTGGTATTTATATATTTGAAGTAAAATCAACAGGGTGATTAGAAGTAAGTTTACCACATCAACACACCATGTCATTGATGTGGTAAACTTACCTTCTAATCACCATGTATAACTTACATTTAAATGCAACAAATGCTACTATTTTCCATAGTAAACATTGAATTAATCAGGTTACTGTCCCAGGTTATTCATCTTTTGAACTGTTAACATTAACACTAAATAGTGCACTACCTGTTCATATTGTAATTATCTATCGACCACCTAGGTCAAACCCGTTATTTTTAGCTGAATTTAGTGACTTGCTGTCTTCATTGACAGTCCATTATGACAGGATTCTTCTACTGGGTGATTTTAACCTACATGTTGATACAGAATCTGACTCCACTTCTGTGGAATTGATGAGGCTCCTGGATTCCTTAGATTATCTCCAGCATGTAAAGGGTCCCAAACACAATCGTGGCCATACTCTAGACCTGGTAATCTCTCTTGGTTTAGTTGTTCAAAATGTATCAACTACAGATCTCACCATTTCTGACAATCTTGCTATTCTTTTGAGGTCATACCAGTAACTACAAAATCCATGGAACGTACACTTACATCTCGGGATATTAACTCCTTAACTGATATACTGAGTTTATTATCAATCCCGGAGGGTTTATCTGTAGATGAGATATAGAATACCTACAGCACCTCACTGACTGGTATCTTAGATGTTGTAGCCAGTCAAAACTCGGAGGGTGTTTTAAACAAAGCTCACCGTGGTTTAATGATGCTACTCGAAATTGAAACATGAGAGTCGGAAATTAGAACGGAGATGACGGGTAATCTAAACTGCATGTTCACTACACTATATGGAAGGACCACCTGGCTAAATATAGGAAGGCTCTGGCATTGGTCAGATCAACTTATTACTCTAACTTAATTGAAACTAATAAAAATAATCCTAGATTTCTTTTGCTACAATTGATAAATTAATTAATCCTTCTCCAAAATTGTTCCACCCTTGATACTGGTTTTATTCCTAGCTGTAATGACTTCTTAAATCACTTTAAAAATAAAATACTACACATTAGAAATCAGATTCCACAAACATACTCTATTAAGGAGGCTTGTTTCACAGTATTACCTATTATTAGTGCCTCTAAAGCTACCTTGGAGGTCTTTTCTTTGATTACCCTTCAAGAGCTGACAGCTCTGATTCAGCACATGAGAACTACAGCATGCTCTCCTGACCCCATTCCTACAAAATTATTAAAAACGCTCTTGGAGTTATTATTACCCACGTTTTAAAAATGATAAATAGTTATATTTCTTCCAGTATTGTTCCCTCAGCACTTAAGGTACCGATAGTAAAGCCAATGCTCAAAAACACAACTTGGATCCTAAACTCATTAATAACTACAGGCCCATCTCCAATCTTCCATTCTTAGACAAGGTTTTAGAGAGGGTTGTTGCATTTCAAGTTTTTAACTCTTAATGGTGTATCTCAGAAATTTCAGTCTGGATTTCGGCTGCACATAGTACAGAGACAGCCCTTGTCAAAGTTGTAAATGACCTGCTGATAAGCTCTGACTTGGACTTTCCATCAGTTCTAATTCTTCTTGGGCCTTGTCTTATCCTGGTTTCAATCTTACCTATCTGATAGGTATCAGTGTGTCTCTATTGGAGAGGGAAAATCAGCATTGACAGACGTTGACTGCGGTGTTCCACAAGCTTCTCTTCCGGTCCATTGCTATTTTCATTATATATGGGTGACATCGTTAGGAAACATGGTGTGAACTTCCACTGCTATGGATGATACCCAGCTGTATTTGTCTTTAAAACCTGCTGATACTTCTGTCAGGGTGTTATTTGATGCTTGCCTTGCTGATATCAAGTGCTGGATGTCTCAAAACTTCCTAATGTTGAATTCAGATAAAACAGAGGTTATGTTTGTAGGCTCCCATAAGCAACAAAAAAATGCAAGATTGCATGAGTTTGACCCTAGCAGTCTTTATCAAATCCTAAAACTGAAATAAAAAATTTGGGGGTTATCTTTGATCCTGATTTATCATTTGAGTCTCATATTAGGGACGTTTCTAAAGTATCCTTCTATCACTTGAGACACATAGCCAAACTGAGACCTATTATCTCCTTAGCTGACGCTGAGACTAACACATGCCTTTGTTTCTTCGGGAATTGATTACTGTAATGCACTCCTCTCTGGCATCCCAAAATGTGCGGTGTCCTGCCTACAGCTTGTTCAGAATACAGCTGCTAGAATTTTGACTAAAACCAAAAAAATGAGCACATCACCCCTGTTTTAGTCTCCTTGCACTGGCTTCCTGTTCAATATAGAATTGTTTTTAAAATCTTATTATTGACCTATAAAACCTTGAATGGAGCAGCACCTTGCCATTTGCAGGAGCTACTGACCGCGTATCTCCCAAATCTCACTCTTAGATCACAGGAAGCGGGGCTGCTCGTTGTTCCCAGGGTCAAAAAATCAATACGGGAGAGAGGTAGGGCTTTTTCTTTTAGAGCCCCTAAACTATGGAATGCTCTGCCTCCATGTGTTAGGGAAGCTGGGTCTGTGGGTATTTTGAAGTCTAAACTTAAAACACATTTTTATAAAATGGCATTTTTATCTTGGTGGTTTTAATGCAACATAATTGCTAGCTTAATTACATTTATTATTATTATTATTATTATTTGTATATTTTGTATTTTATTGTATTTTTATGTGTTTGTACAGTGCCTTGTGATACTTCGGTATGAAAGGTG